>CAUYRH010048055.1:0-65390 GCA_963574655.1 Perodicticus potto | reverse complement strand
ACTTTTATTCCATGATGGCCTGAGAAGATGCAAGGAATAATTTCTATTCTGCTAAATTTGCTGAGGTTAGACTTGTGACCTAAGATGTGATCAATTTTGGAGTATGTTCTGTGGGCTGATGAGAAGAATGTGTATCCAGTTTTGTTAGGATGAAATGTTCTGTGGATGTCTGTTAAATCCAAATGATGAATGGTTAAGTTTAAATCTAAAATTTCTTTCCTTAGCTTCTTGGAGGATCTATCCAACACTGCTAACGGAGTGTTAAAATCTCTGACTACTATGGAGCTGGAGGAAATCAAGTTGCTCATGTCTTTATTTTTAATTTCATTTTATTTTTACATATACTTGTGTTAATTATGTTTCCACTTTTTGCCTTCATAGAATTTAAAAGACTTAAAATTTACTAACAACAACAATGTTTAAGATAAGGACTAGAAACAAAAACCACATAAAGTATAAACAAAGATAAATACATTCAGAAAAGAAAACAGATGATTACTGCACTGAAATGGTAAGTAATATTAGGAATAATAATGCCTAGAAAGTAATGTTCACATTGTCAAATAAGACATAATAGAGTGCTTTGACTCTGAGGCTCAGTATGAAATCATCAGTTAACTTCTTATTTTTTTTCCAAAGTCTCAAAAAATAGACAACTAACATTATGTAAATAAAAGTAAAGGAGAGTTTCAAAAAACAGATCATGCCAAATCTTATAGATAATAGAAAAATAAGAAATATTTCAAAATCATTCTACTTGATCTGGATACACCTGATATTGAAATTGGAGAAAATATATTGTTATAAAGGGAAATTACAAACATATTCACTTATAAGTGAGGATGCAATATCCTAAACAACATATTAACAAGTTGAATTAAAAATTAATGTTTAAGTAATGTACTTTGGTCAAAATTGAATCCAATTTATGTGAGAATTAGTCACTATTTTCTTTCCTTTTTTTTTGTTTCCATTCCTTTACCCCCTCCCTCCTTCTCTCTGTCTGCTCTCTCCTTCCCCCATGCCCCATTGTGTCATTAATTGTCACTCATTGTCCTCAAATCAAAGTTGAATACATAGGATTCATGCTTCTCCATTCCTGTGATGTTTCACTAAGAATAATGTGTTCCATCTCCATCCAAATTAGTACAAACGCTGTAAAGTCTCCATTGTTTTTGAAGGCTGAGTAATATTCCATGGTATACATATACCATATCTTACCAATCCATTATTTCTTTTCTTCTGCTGGGTTTAGGGTTGCAATGTTCTTCCTTTTCCAGTTGCTTGAGATGATCCATTAAGTTGTGGGCTTCCTCTCTTTCTGTTTTCTTGATGAAGGCTTCTAATGCTATAAATTTCCCTCTTAGGACTGCCTTTGCAGTATCCCACAGGTTTTGACAATTTGTGTCTTCATTATCATTTTGTTCCAAAAATTTGGTGATTTCCTTCTTAATCTTGTCTTTGACCCAGCTATCATTCAGCCTGAAATTATTTAGTTTCCATGACTTTGTTTGAGTATGAAGATTCCAGTTGCTGTTGAGTTAAACTTTATTCCATGGTGGTCCAAGAAGATACAAAGAATAATTTCTATTCTTATAAATTTGTTGAGGTTAGACTTGTGTCCTAGGATATGATCTATTCTGGAGGATGATCCGTGGGCTAATGAGAAGAATGTATATTCAGTTTTATTAGGATGAAATGTTCTGTAGAGGTCTGTAAAGTCCATTTGTTCTAGGGTCAGGTTAAGTCTAATATTTATTTGTTTAGTTTCTTCTTGGAGGATCTATCCAAAACCATCAAAGGGGTGTTAAAATCTCCAACTACTATAGTGCAGGAAGATATCAAGTTGTTCATATACATTAGGCTCTGCTTTATGAATTGAGGAGCATTCTGGTAGGGTATACCAAATATTAAATACCTAAATCTCTTCATGTTGAGTGTGTCCCTTGACAAATATGTAGTGACCTTCCTTATCTTTCTTTATCTTTGTTGTTTTACATCCAATTGTATCTGCTTCTCAAATTACAACCCCTGCTTTTTTGAGATTCTTGTATACAACAGATATCCGGTCTGAGTTTATGTATCCAGTCAGCCAGCCTGTGCCTCTTTAGAGGACAATTTAAACCATTCACATTAATTGAGAGGATTTATAAGACTGGTTGTGTTTTGGGTGTCATGATTTTCAGATGTCCAGTGGACATTTTATATCCTTTCACCACTGTGCAAGTTGGGTTTTGTTCAAAAATTTCTCAGCGAGTTTACTTTGAAGGTAGAGCATTGCACTAGTCATTGTGGAGGATGAGTCTAAGAACATCCTGGAGAGCTGGTTGAGTTATGGCAAATTTCTTCAACATGTGTATATCATTGAAGTATTTGATTTCTCCATCACAAATGAAACTCAGTTTAGCTGGATACAGGATCCTGGGGCTGGAAGTTGTTTTGTTTTAGTAGACTGAAGGTCGATGACCATCTTCTTCTGGCTTGAAACGTTTCAGCTGAGAGATCTGCAGTCATTCTGATATTTCTCCCTTTGTAGGTGATGCCTTTCTTACATCTGGCTGCTTGCAGAATTTTCTCCTTTGTCTTAACTTTGGCAAAGTTAATCACAATGTGTCTAGGAGATGCTTTATTTGGATTGAGTCTTGCTAAGGTTCTGAAGCTGTTGACTATCTGAAGTTCTGTATCTCTTGCAATGCTTGGGAAATTCTAGTTCAAAATTTCTTGGAGTAGAGTATCTGTACCTTTAGAACTATTCTCTTCTCCTTTGGGAATTCCTATAAGATGAATATTTGATCCTTTGGAGTGATCCCATAACTTTCTCAGGGAATGATCAGTTTTTATTCTCCATTTGTCTGCCTCTTTGAGTGTTTGGGAATGTTCAAAAGCTTTGTCTTCAGTTTCAGAGATCCTTTCTTCTGCCTGGTCAACTCCATTACTGAGGGATTCTACTGTATTTTGGAGCTCCTCAACTTTTTTGTTTCCTTGAGCTCTGCTATCTCTTTTCTCATTATGTCCATATCTTTAGTGACTTTGTCTTTGAATTCATTCATTTCTTGAGACAACTTTAGAACTACTCTTTGGAATTCAATTTCCATCTTTTTTTCCATTCTATTTATCTTATTTGCCATACATATTCTGAATTCTATTTCTGACATTGATGCCATTTGTGCATGGCATCTTCAGTTGTATCTCCTTCGTCATTTCTTGGGGGGTGTTGATCTACTCTAGTTATTCATGTTGCCAGAGTTCTTCTGTTGGGTCCACACTATGTTTATTTTCCACCATTTGGTTATTAGAACTGGTAGGGTGAGATCGAATTGGGGTTCCCAGGTAGTAGAGATAACCCCTTACCAAAGAACTAGGCTTTGTAAATGTGGCTTATCTCCTACAACCTTACAGAGGCCCCTTTCAGAGTTTTCGCTGGAGACTCTGAGGACCTACTTGGTGAGATAGTGCAAGCTAGCTCTGTTTCGATATCAGCCAACCTCTATGCTAGCCTAAGTAGCCACAGTATTAGGTTTAAATCTTGGCTGGGCATGCCCAGCCCCCACCCTTCAGTTCTTTTCTGCTACAGAACTTCAAAGGTCAACCTCAGAATTTCCCTGAGTGGGCAGCCCCAGACAGGATTTCTAATTAAATTGTCTCAGGCAGTCCAAACCCTGCTCAACAGAGAGGGATTCAAGGGTCTCCACCAGCACAATTGGAGCCAGGGATCCACATCCCCACCCACCAGACTCAGTCCACACTGTCGTCTGCTTCTCTGCTCACAGGCCCCCTTGGAGCCAGGGGTCACACCCCGGCCCACTGGTCTCAGTCTACATCCAGCAAGCCTCTCCTTGCTAGACCAGTTGGAATTAGAGAACCACACCCCTGCCTGCCAGTCTCAATCCGCTGCCTGGCAAGTGTCTGTTCCCAGGCTCTATTGGAGTCAGGGCATCACACCCTGTCTGCAGGTCTCAGTCCTCACCCAGTAAGCCTCTGCTCACTGGCCCCATTGGAGATAGGGGGCCATACCCTTACCTTCATGTCTTGGTTCATGCCCACCAAGTCTCTGCTCAAGGGTTCTGTTGGAGTCAGGGGACCATGTCCTTGCCCTCAGGTCTCATTCTACACCTGGCAAGCCTTTGCTTGCAGACCCAGCAGGAGCTAGAGACTAGCCCTGGCTTCCAAACTTAGTCTACACTGGACAACCACTCTCCTGCTGTGGGTGCCATCAGAGCCAGGGGTTCTGTAACCCATCCCACCAGACACAGCCCTAATTGAGGGTCAACATCACCACTGGCCAGACATAGTCATAACTAAGGGACTGCTCCTCCTCCCACTGAATGTCCCTTTCTTCCCTGTTAGTCACAGATTCCATCTTGATGGTTGGCAGTCCACACTATGCCCAGATCTGTTAGGAAAAGAGCAAACAGTCTGCACTCTGCAGGGAGCAGAACTTCAGACCACCATGCAAGGGTGAAATATCTGTTCAATTTTATGCCTGGCAGGGTGGTGTCTAGGTTCGTAAGTGGGACCTCCCTGGAGAAAGAGACCTGGTGTTTAGTGGCTCTCTCCAGCCAGGTAAAATGAGAGGTCTTTTGTTCCCTGCTTGCTGGCAGATGGCCTGCGGTGGGACTTGCCTGGGGGAGGGGTCTCCTGTCCTCTACTCAATAGGCTTTGTACCTGTAATTTGTTTTCTTGAATGCTTTTCCTTGGAGTTACAGCTTGCCAAACTTCTTTCTTGGCTCAGCTCCCCATCTTTGGCTTCATAGAGTCTGATTCCATCCAGTTTTTCTTCCTCTGGTCGGGAACCTCTGCTGAGGGTTGCTACCAGTTGGCCATCTTCCCCTATTCTCTCTATTGTTTCTTATAAGCATATGTAAATTTATAATTATCTCAGAATAAAAAGCTTAATTAAAAAGTTTTAAAACACAATCATCAATGTATATAAAACTGGTGAGTTCAGAAGCTGGGTTTGGATGGATGTAAAGATCTTCAAAGGTCCTGCTATAAATCTGCACCCTTCTGCAACCTCACCTGGCCCTGCTTCTCCCTCATTTCTGCCTTTTCCCCCACTGCAGTTGATCTGGGTTATTTCAATTACTTTTGCCCAATATGCTTCCTCCTGCCAAAGCCTTTGTAGATACTGGTTTCTCCTGTCTTTTCCCTTCTTCATTTGCTCAACTCCTCATTCTTTAGATTGCCTTTTTTAGGGACATCCTCCCAACCAGGTAAAATCCCCATCTTGTGGCATCCTGTGTATTTTCTGCACAGTACAAGTCGCACTTGTCACATTTAATTGCTAGTTTGATGTGCTTGAGTTCAGTTCTTCCTTTCACTCTGGTTTGAAATTCAATAAGTGTGGGAACTGGGACTCCTTCTATCCACTAATGTATCTCCAGCATCTAGTACTATGCCTGGCACATGATGAGCACTTACCAAGTACTGATGCAGTAAATGAAAGGATGCATGAGAGGATTGTTTATATGTATCTTTCTATTCTTTTTTTTTTTTTTTTTGGAGAGACAGAGTTTTACTTTGTAGCCCTTGGTAGAGTGCCATGGTGTCACACAGCTCACAGCAACTTCCAACTCCTGGGCTTAGGCAATTCATTTGCCTCAGCCTCCCAAGTAGCTGAGACTACAGGCATCTGCCACAAAGCCCTGCTATTTTTTTGTTGCAGTTTGCCTGGGGCTGGGTTTGAACCCGCCATCCTTGGTATATGGAGTCAATGCCTTACCCACTGGGCCACAGGTCCCGCCCTATCTTTCCATTCTTAAACTAACAAGGTCTTCAACATGCTGGGTGTGATGTGTTATATGCTGTGTTATATGTCTCTCTGCTCCCTTTGGACTCCCAGCTCCCAGGAAGAAGTGCACACTTGTTTCTTCAAACTCCCCATAGCCTTCATTTGATCCTGACCACCTGGGGGCACTCATAAGCCACCCTGGCATGGCCATATTATACTTTGAGAGGGATGGTGGGGGAGGTAAGAGAAGATGTGCTCAGAGAAAGTCTGGATCTGACATCTGGACAAGCTAGTCTTCCCCAGGGAAAGGGCCTTTCCCAACAGAAGCTGCTCATCTCAATGACTCTCCTATGTGTGTGTATGTGTGTGTGTGTGATTACACCTGTGCACTTCTGTAATGACTGCTTGTGTCTTGGGAGAAGGCAGCAAATTCCCTGCCTCCAAAGACCGGGATCACAACAGAATATTAGGTATTTAGCGTCTGTCTGCACAATGCCATGCTACTGCCTCCATGCCCAGAAGGTCTTGGTTCATGCTGCAAGTATTGCTGGTGGGAAGTGACCAGTCTTACTCAGAGTGATCCTAGGGTGGGGAGAGGCAGGGAGATATGCCACAGTCACCAAAATCATTCAGTGTCACAGACCTTAACATGCAGCCTCCATACCTCTTTGAACACTAGAGTACTGGCTTTCTGAAGAATGTGCAGGGCTTCTCTTATGCCCTACTATCTCCTCTGCATCAAACCCTGTACCTATAGCACAGTGTGTGCTCAATAAATGTTAGTTATGTGAATGAATAAAGCTAACATTTTATACCTTTACCTTATTCCTTTTCATATTTTGTGCTTTTCCTGAATCTTGGACCTCCATTATGCCTGCCTTGTTCCCTCTACTATTGCCATCCCACTCACACCTGACCCCCACCATGCCTGTGTCACATTCTCTTTTCTTTTTTTTCCTTTTTGAGAGAAAGTCTCACTCTGTCACCCTGGGTAGAGTACATGCTGTCAGCAACCTCAAACTCTTGGGCTCAAGTGATCCTCCTGCTTCAGCCTCCCAAAGTAGCTGAGACTATAGGTGCCCATCAGGAGGCTAGTTTTTCTCTTAACATTTTCTTCCTTCCTTTTTTTTTTTAGTATAGAGAGGGTCTTGCTCTTGCTCAGGCTTGATTCTAACTCCTGAGCTCAAGAAATCCACCTGCCTCAACCTCCCAGAGAGCTAGGATCACAGGTGTGAGCCACTATGCCTGGACTTTCATTTGTATTTTTCCAATAAAGCAAAGGCAAGTCACTTTCTTCTTTTAAGCTGAGAGCAGCCAAACCAGCATTACTTTTAGGGTAAAAAATGTTCAATCAGTTTTGAAGTTGAATCTTGATCTTCCCACATAGGCAAAGTTAGAAAGAAGATTTGAATAAATGAACGTTTATTGTTCCCTCACCATGTGCTGTAGGCTAACATGGTTTGTCTCTTGCTACCCGACAGGCATTTTTATTTTCATTTTCACAGAGAAGGAAACAGGTTTATGAAGAACAGCTCTTTTCTCAAGGCCACACAGCAATAAAGCAGAGACCAAGGATCTTAATCTCTACCTAATTCCTAAACTCCTTCCTACAAGGCCTGCAATATCTTGTAGAAATTTTCCTGACAATAATTTTAGCTTTAGGAGAAAGACTAGACACTGTTTTTATTTTTGATCTTTCCAATTATCTGACAAGCCTAGTGTTAATCAGCTGAGTCAGAACTGATGACTTCAGGACTGCTTACGCCCCAAACCATCTTCTGATGAAATGATAAAACAAGACTGCTAGGCTAATTAACAAGTCTAAAAACATTATCACTCATTCACCTTGCCCCCGGTGGAAGGGACTGTATTGATTCATTTCCTGGCCAAGGAACCCATACACCCATGTATACCCTGAGGCTAGAGGCCTAAAGGAGGAGACGGGGAAAGGCCGGGAGAGGAACGGAGAGAGCTTCTCTCTCCCCACTTGAAATCTCTCCGTCTACCAGGAGCTTTGGTGTTTTCTGTATTCTTTTCTGTAAATCAATTCTGTCTTACCACGGAGGGGTGGGGGTGGGGAATAATGTAATGAAGAATAATAAAATACATATATTAAAAAAAAAAAAACATTATGTGAGTTCCAATAATGCCTTTGCTTCTGGCCCATCCCACACCTTTCCCAAATAAGAAAGCAACTAATTTGTAAAATCTTTTGCTTCTGTGAAGCAGCTGTGAGAGTCACTGACGTATGTGATTAGCATAAAATTAATTCCTGTTGGGAAAGCATTATTACCACCTCCAATGAGGTTTAGGAATTGATTAGTACTATTTATGAAAGATGGCGGATACTGTTCTTTTACCTCTACATGATGTGTGTGGGATGCAATTTTCAACATAAAGATTTATGGTTGGAGACCATGTGTTTGTGGCATTGTCTCAGTCCATTGAGACTTCTATAAAAACATTCCATCACCTGGGTAGCTTATTATCAATGGAAATTTATTTCTCACAGTTCTGGAGGCTTGGAAGTCTGAGATGAAGGCACTGGCAGATTTCATGACCACTTTCTGGTTCACAAATTTCATCTTGTCACTGTGTCCTCACATGGTGAAAAGGCAGCTCTCTGGGGCCTCTTTTAAAAGAGCACTAATTCCATTCATGAGGGCTCTACCTTAAGGACCTAGTGACCTCCTAAAGACCCTACCTCCTAATCCTATAATATCACGTTGATCATATTAGGAATTAGGATTTTAACATATGAACTAGGGGAGAGGGTGCACAAACATTCAAACCACAGCAGGCGTCTTTTGTAAGTAGGTTTTTCTCAGTGATTTGAGACTTGGAACAATTTATGGCAATGTAAATGGTCTCTTTGTCACCTTTTTTATTTTCCTTTCATAGAAAATTGTGTATGGAAGACACCTATGACAACTTTAAACCCTTAGATTAAATGGCCTTTACCTTAGCTATACTTTCTTTTTCTTTCTTTTTTTTTTTTTTTTAGAGACAGAGTCTCACTTTGTCGACCTCAGTAGAGTGTTGTGGCATCACAGTTCACAGCAACCTCCAGCTCTTGGGCTTAGGCGATTCTCTTGCCTACCCAAGTAGCTAGGACTACAGGCACCTGCCACAACACCTGGCTATTTTTTTTTTTAATTGAAATTTGGCCAGGACCGGGTTTGAACCCACCACCCTCGGTATATGGGGCCAGCGCCCTACTCACTGTGCCACAGGTGCTGCCCTTAGCTATACTTTTTATTATTAATTTCATTTACAGTTTTAAGTTGAAAAGGAGACATGAGGCTGCTGCAGTTATGTATTAAAATCATTTATTCCAATTACATAAAAATAACCACCAATAACACTTTTACCTATAGATAAGTAGGGTTAACTGACTTATGTTTATTTGTTTTGAATTTTGTCCTATGTATATAGTTTTGTCATTTAGCTAAAATCACTCAATATATTGAACTGTGCCTTTTGTTTTTCCCACTTAAGACAATAATGTCAATATTTTTCTCACTAACAATTCTTTGTAAACATCGTTTTAGTGTTTCACAATATTACATTGTTGTTGGATTTACCATAATTTACTTAACCATTGCCTAAGTGTTAGTTTATGTTTGTTTCCAGTTTTTCACTATTAAGAATAATGATGCAATGCATCTGTTTCTACTTACTGCTTTATCGACACTTTAGCTCATTTACACAGATTTCTCTGGAATTACTTGGTCAAACCAACTTTTGAATAAATCTTAGCTCCAAGAGGAGTATTACTGAAGCAATTTTCTGACTATACCTGCCAAGCTAAAACCTTATCCAGAAACATAATTCTTTAAATATGGAGGAGAGGTAAGGATATTTTAAGATAAACCAAAATTAAAACAATCTTTGCCTTCATGCATACCCTGAAAATAATGCTAAACTATTTCCTAAGATATAAGGAGAGCTGTTTCAAATGAAAACATGGACATGCAAGAAGAAATAAATGACAAATGTAAATATGTGGGTAAATCTAACTGAATATTGACTATGTACAACAATAATGAATTAAAATACATGAAAAGGAAATATATAAAACAACACAAGGACGGAAAAGAAATGGAATTAAAATTTGTGAAGCTGTTTTATTACCTGGGTAGTGATCCAAGTTTTATTAGAATCTAATAAACTCAAAATATATGTTGTAATCACTGTGTGAACATTAAAAGAAGATAAAAGAAATTACAATTCACAAGTGAAGAGAGAAGGAACTGGAAAACAATTTAAAATGATTTAAAAATGCCTCCATCTTTTTTAAGGCTGCATAGTATCCCATGGTATACATATACCACAATTTGTTAATCCATTCATGGGTCAATGGGCACTTGGACTTCTTCCATGACTTGGCAATTATGAATTGAGCTGCAATTAATAATCTGGTGCAAATATCTTTGTTGCAAAGTGATTTTTGGTCTTTTGGATATAATCCTAGTAGAGGAATTGCAGGATCAAATGGCAGGTCTACTTTTAAATCCCTGAGTATTCTCCAAACTTCTTTCCAAAAGGAGTGTATTAGCTTACATTCCCACTAGCGGTGCAGAAGTGTTCCCTTCTCTCCACATCCATGCCAACACCTATAGTTTTGGCTTGTTACGTGGGCTACTCTTGCTAGAGATGTTATCTCAAAGTGGTTTTTATTTGCATTTCTCTGATGATTAAAGATGATGAGTATTTTTTCATGTGCCTGTAGATCAGGCGAAAGCTATATTAATCAGCTTAATGTAAGCACTCCATATCATATATAAAAAAAATCAACACATCGTACCCCACATGTGCATAAATGTATTCATGATCTATGTGTATTGACTTAATAAAAGGGAAAATAAAATGAAATAATTTTAAAATGCTATATTAGTTCAAAAAGTTGTCGGAAAAGTATAAAGAAAGCAGACAGGCATGACAAGTAATAGATAATAGGTAAAATCCAAATATATCAGCAATTAGGTTAAAAGTAAGTGAATTAAATACTTCATTTTTTAAAAAAGAACTTTCAAACTGAATTAAAAAAGGATAAATTTTTAAAACCATTTGGAACATAAAAGAACCGAAAGTGCAAATGCTAATAAAGAGGAAATTGGTGTATTTGTATAAGACAAAATAGACTTTAAGTTAAGAGGCATTGCTGTAGATAAAGAGAGGCATTTCATAATGATAAAGAATCAATTTTCAAAACACTTAACACTTCTCAATCTGTATGCATCAGTAGTATAGCATCAAAACATGAGGCAAAAAATTGCAGATTTAAAAGAAGAAATGAACTCACAGCCAGATTGCCTGATTTTAACATATTCTTAGTAACTGGTGAATAAGAAAATAACAACACAGAATTTAGGGTATATAAAGTTTGAAAAACATGATTTAATAACTATACAACAAACTTCAGAATTCACGTCATTTCAGAAGTGCATGAAATATTTAGCAAAATTGGCCATATTCTGGGCTATGAATCAAATCTTAACAAAACTTACACATATTAAAATTATACAGTGAAATAAAGTCAGAAATCAATGTTTATTAGAAAAATCACCTAATGGTTGAAAATTATGCAATATATGTCTAATCCCTGAACAAAGATGAAATTATAATGAAAAATTTAAAGTATTTTAATTATATGAAAATATGACACACTTAAATGTGTGGGAGACTCTTAAGAGCATTCTTGAAAGCATATATTTATTAGTCAGAAACAAAGATAAGCTGAAAGGTAATCATCTGTTGATTTTCTTGAGTGTATCACAGCAGAAAGTTAAAAAGAATACCACGTTAAACCCAAATAAAGAAGAAAAAAGATAACAATCTTGATAACAGAAATTAATCAAATGTAAAACAAATAAACAATAGAAAAAAATCAACAAAGTGTGAAGTTGGTTCTTTTAATAACTAAACCCTTAGCAAGAGTGAATAAAAGAAAGATAAAAGACATATATTGCTAAAATCAATCAGAAATGCACAATAAGAATTACTGTTCCTTTAGACCTTAAATGTGAAGATATTGTGAACAACTTTAACAAATTTTAAAATATAAATGATATGGAAAATTTCCTAGAAAAATCCTGTTTGCCAAAATGAAAGTAGGAAGAGTGCTGCATATATTAAATAAATAAAATAATTTTTAAATAAATTAAATCTGTAATTAACAAAGTTTCTAAAAGCTGCAGGTGACTACGCTGGTAAATTCCTCTAAATGTTTAAAGGAAAAATAATACCAATTTTACACAGACTCCTATGGAAAAAAGACAAAAGAGAACCCCCACCACAAAACAAAACCTAAACACGGAGAACTTGTGTATTCTTGTTTTATGTGGCCAGCTCGTTTTCTTGAAATCCAAACATAACAAGAATATTTACAAAAAAGGAAAATTATAGGACAAACTCAAGGAAACAAATACAAAAATTATGAATAAAATCTTAGTAACATGATTCCAGCAATATGCAAAAAGGAAATTATGACACTTTAAATTTTGGTCCATGTCAGGTAAGCTTCATTTTTTTATAATATTGGAAAATTGAACATTATGTTTTACCTTGACGGAATAGAAAACAAATGATTTGATGATCTCAATATCAATATTTGATAAAATCTATTACCCATGGATGATAAGAATGTTCAGTGAACAAAAAATAGCAAAAAAGTCCTTAAGCTGATAATAAGTAGCTCAAAGAAATCTTAGTAAAAATGTTATATTTTATAGTGCTATATTGAAGATGTTTGTTTCCTCAAAGATTAGGAATGAGACAAGGCTTGTTATTTCATTTCCATTCACTATTGTACATATTTTCTAAGCCAGTGTATTAAGGCAAGAAAATAAATAAAAAGTACAAGGATTAAAAATGAAGAAATAAAATAACATCATTTCCAGAAAATATCATTGTAAAGTAGAGAAATCTAAAGGAATTTACAAATAAACTATAAATAAAACTATTGCAATTAACAAATAAATTTAACAAGCTCACCGAATAAAAATCTAGTGTATAAAATTCAATAGTACTTCAATATACCAGCAGCAAATACATAGCAATCAGCATTAAAAATGATACCAATTACATCAAAACCATCAGATACCTAGGAATAAATCTAATGAAAGAAGGGCGCATCCTCCACATTAAACCTGTAAAATGTTATTGAAAGAAAGAAGATATGAATAAATAGAAGGATATTCCATTGTTATGGGCTTAACTGTGTCTTCCCCCCAAATGCTTAAGTTGAAGTCCTACCCTCAGTATTTCAGAATGCAATTGTATTTGAAGATGGTGTCTTTAAAGAGATAATTAAGTTGAAATGAGGCCACTACATTGAGTCTTTTTTAAAATTTGTTTTTTATTTCAAATTAATATGAAGTTACACATTTTTAGGTTACATTGTTCTCAATGCCAGAGTAAAGTTCCATTTGTAAAAGAGCTCCTCACCCCAGGGGACATGTTATACACCCTCACAATGTGCACATTAGGTGAGATCCAGCCGAATGCCCTTCCTTCTTCTGTTGATCATCCTCTCCCCATTTCCCTCTACCTGCATACTAGACTATATTTGTGTTTTATTGTTCAGATGAGCATGTAATTGTTTATATATTGGTTTTACATTGAGTCTTAATTCAGTATAACTGGTGACCTTATAAAAAGAGAAAAACTGGACATAAACAGGTTCAAAGGAAGACTATGTGAAGACCCAGGGAGAAAGTAGCCAACTACAGGGCAAGAAGAGAAGCCTTAGAAGAAACCAATCCTACTGAAACCTTGATCTCCAACTTTCAGTCTCCAGAACTCTGAGGAAATGCATTTCCTTTTTGTAAGCCCTGCGATCTGTGCACTTTGCTATGGCAGCCCTAGCCAATGGACATCCATATTTGTGGATTAGAACACTGAATACTGTATAGATGCCTACTATCTCTCCTCTATGATCTATGGATTCAAAGCATCTGATCAATTTTACGGATATTGTCTCCAAGTCACCCTATTATTTTGCTTTGTGGTATTCAGTGTCAGTATTTGACCTGGTATTTAGCATCAGTATTTGCAGTGGGTCTTTGAAGTTGCAGGTGCCTGAATCTTCATACTGTTTATTGCCTTTTACTCTATGTGGTAGCACATGTGTCTCACCAATGTCTCTTGTGTGCTGGCCTCTTCTTGCTCACTTGCTGCATTTGCATGATGTCATTGCTGTGATAAATTAATGTGAGATATCTAGAAGGTCCAGGTTTTTCAGATGATAATGGGACAGAGGGACAGAGAGTGTTAATATTGTCCTGGGGAATACACTGAAAACATACACTGTTAGCTATTCCATGTAAGTGTTAACTGTTTCTGAACTTCTTTCTGGAGTGAGATAGAAAAGAGAATAAATTTGTTACATCAGTGGCCATCTCCCATGTATGTGAGTCTATTACTTGGTGAGCTCAAAGTTATCTGCAATCATTCTTGGATCTACCTGCCTTCTTCAGTCTTGTGGACTAAAAGGAGATATATAGAAACCACTGACCAAACTAGTACCTTCAGAGTGACACTAGTATCTACTACATGTATCACTCCTCCCCTGGCTGTGCAACCATGTTTGATTTACTATCATGGCCAAGACCAGTTGGTTGACTCTGCTCTGAAAGCTCTTGTTCCACAGTCTGATGCTCAGCTAACTACCAGCTATGTTGATTTCAATTATATATTTGGAACTGTGGAAGTGATCATCAGGTGGGTCTGCGGACATAGTATACTCATCTGTGGACCCAGTGGACATAGTGTAGTGTATGCTGGAATTTAGCCAAAATTCTTTTCTTTTTTTATCTCACCTCTACATCAGCCTCTGCCCTTGCTAGAAGCCATGATGATATTTCAGGTTTCTGGGGATTCATGTCAACCCGGGTCTATGTCCAGTAGTCCTCAGGATGTGTGGAAATTCTCCATGCCACTCTATTAAAGGGGAGAAGGACTGGAGCAACAATTACAATGAGTATTTACCATGGTGTTGTGGTGTTGAAGTGGTAATCCAGATCATGTTGGCCACATCACAGGTTTGTCCTTAGCCACTGCAGATGTTTTCACTAACTGAAGGTCAAATAGGAACACACTTGGTCTCACCAGCTCCACTAAAGGAAAATAAAATGAGGAAAATGCACCAGGGATAGCTATTCCTCATGCAATCACTATGACAATGCTGCCATCACAGGGGTTATCTATCTAGGCCAAAGTCATGCAGAAAAGAGGATGACTGTGGTGTGCTTATGCCTTCATGGCTCAGGGCACAAAAGCCTGGGGATACAAATTGGGTCACAGGCAGACTATAGTATTTTCCTGCCTCCACTACAGATGCTAGTAGATAACTTGGTGCACCTTCAAATTCCTCTCCAGCCAGGTTTTGGGATGCCAGGTTGTGTCTCAGCATGATGAACTTCCCTCCTCACCACCTCTGGGTCATTGCTGGGATGAGCTCTGTGCTGGCACCTCCTGACTACAGTTTAGCTGGATCTACTGCCAGGGGACATCCTGTATTTGGAAGATGGAGAGGACGTTCTTGGGCATTGCAATTTCCTGTCAAACCCACACGTCAGCTCATGGTTTGTTTGGTTCATGCACTTGTTCATGGCAAATGGAACCAACCGTTCCATGAGCCAGATCCCAGGATCAGTCTGGTTGGGGCATGGAGAGATGACCCACAGCAGTGTAAGTGGGCTGATCAAAGAGGGGGTTAAAATGCCAGTGAGTGATTATTTGCAAGGAATTGAGGGACATGAGGAAGATGAGGAATTGAAGACTAATGAGAACTCTGAGATGTCAAGGCCCCCTGACAAGAGCACAGTGAGTTTGCAGTGGCAATGGGATGGCCAGAAAGGAATGTGAGGTCAGGGCTAAGGGTTGGGGATCCCCCCAGGAAGTGGAGGCCAAAGTGCTAGAGCAAAGAGACCAAAGAGCTCAGCATTGGGAGGACCTGAGAGAATAACAGTTCAGAGCTCAGATAGGAGTCAGGCAAGTTAGATGTGACAGTGGCCCTGCCACTAGCTCAGTGCCCTCAGAATAGTTTTTAGCACTGAAAACCACAGTTGCCACATCTTCAAAATCAAATAATGTGGGAAAATCTTATTACTCAGCCCAGTACTTGGTGCATAGAAATCATCAATATTACCAGTCATTATTATGAGGCAAAAAAAAAAAAAAAAAAAAGGAAGAGAAACAATTTAAATACTGGTATGTATCAGAAAAGGATAGTGTGAGTTACATGGATAGAATGTCTTTCCTTAAAAAAAAAAAGTTGCAATGATTTTGGAATCATTCCTTTCAATTGGAGAATGTGTAAAGGTTTGTCAAAGGGGGTTTTACCACCAGCTCTGTCCTCAAAAGTGATGCACATTTGAACCAGACCTCTCTAAAACTTAGTTTTCCTCCTAGTAAATGAAGGCATTGGGCTTTTCCTACAACATTGGTAGCCAGCAGAGGAGGCAATAATCTAGCATTTTTTAGCTAATGGGTTTTCAGTGGGTCCTTGGAGACCAACAATCTCACTGTATTTTGGAGCTTCAATTGGTCCTGCTGATTTTTAAGTCCCCCTGCTTGTTAGGGCTGCCCAGGAGAGGGGCTTTCTATGCAGCACAGCTGTTGGGGCTGGTAGGAGTGTCTGTGGATATTAAACTAGTGGTTAGATATAGCCTTTAAAGTATGTCCCCTTTCCAATTAAAATGCAGCAGAAACTCTGCGAGTCGACCACCCAAGGGACTATAACAGAATGGTCAACATACAGAGGTTGTCAACATAAGAAACTAGATCTACTGTACAGATACATGGTCTATGAAAATTAGGTTAATTTAAGGAAGTGGTCAATGTGGGGAGGTGGTCAACTATGGAGGTTCTACTGCATGTTGTTAAAATTAAGAGGGAAAAATATTGCTTCATACCAGCCTACAGCTACAGGGTATTAGTTTTATGGTTTGCTCAGCTGTTAGGTTTGCTCTCTCAAATAATTTGGCTCTTGTACCAAGATCTTTGTCAGGGCAACAGTGCCCTGTCCCATCAGGTTCTGCCCAAAGATGCCACTGGGAATTGGGCTGAACTTCTCTGAGACTCTTCAATCCATTTATGGGCAGTTTTCAGAGCAGGAGACTGAAAAAAAAATACTCCAAAAAGTACAGGTAGAATAAAATCAGATTTAATTGAATTGCTGCAATGTACTAGTAAGGCTAGTTAAACATATAATTAATTGTTGTAACTATAGCAACAAGATTAGCTGAAACTATTAGGGAGGGCGCCAGTGGTTCAGTGAGAGACTCTTCAAAAGACAAGTGTTGTAGATTGCAAAAAATAATTCATTCTCCTCCAGTGGTTCTCCAGAGGGCCTCCCACTCTTTAGCAACCCAAAATAAATCTACTTAATAATATTTTCTTGGATTCATGCAGCTTCTCTTGTCCCAAAGGGCCCTGCGGTGCTTTGTAAGCCATGAACATAAATATAGTTTGGAATAACGTATCGGGCCAGATTTTCCTAGTGCTTAAACAACTCTCTGGTGGTTTGTTCTGCACCTTTGGAAGCTCCATTACCTTCAGGATACATATAATCAGCAATTTATTAAGTGGCATCCCCATTGGCCCAGGGCTGAAAACTCTGGTAGGAGAAGAGGTGGGCTCCAGAGACAATACTTTCATGTATTTATACCCTACCTAATTCCAAAAAGGATTCAAGCAGCCTTACAAAATACATACAGTACATCAGAATAAAATAAATACATAAGGAAATCCAAAGCAGGGTCAAAAAACAGTAAGAAAGAAACAAACAGATATATGGAAATGTTAGAGCAGCAAATACAGAGAACAGGCTCCTACAGAGGACCTGGAGGTGCGCATGGATGCACCTGTTCTTCCCACGGGCCAAAAGAGATAGGAAAGGAGTCAGCTGCGGGCAAAAGACACTTGGTATTGTGGCTTTGGACTCTACTCTTCAGAATGGTGAATCTCCAGGTACTGTGGGACTGGAAGGATGGTAAGGAGGGCTTTGTAAAGGTGGGCTTCCATTAACCTGACATATATTGATTAAACATCTGTTTTGTTCTCAGGATCTGTCCTTAGAGAGGGCAGAATAGTTCAGCTTTTGATGCTTTAGGCATGTCCCACAAATATATTGTGTCTTGCACACTGGAGAAAATTTACCTTCAAGTCAAGATTTCCATTTATCTTGAAGAAAATAGAAAGACTTGCAACAATGCACCCACCTTCCCACTGTGTCTGAGCAAGGCTGCCCCTGGGATAAGACAACTTTCCACAGTGTACATCACGCACCATGACATTCTCCTGGCAGCTGCTCTGCTTTATGCAACCTACCTGATTCCTATAAGCATTTGAGTTTTTTTCCTTCATTTTTATCTCTAATCTAAAGTCACGGTGTTATTACTTTTCACTATAAACTCTATGATGGGAGTGATGCAGCCAAAGGGTGGAGCAAGGGGCCTTTCCAGGCTACTGTGCTCCAAAGGTCTCCTATCGGGACATCATATCCAAGGCCTTTGCTCCGCTTGCGCCTTTCATGTAGGTGATCCTCCCAACCCTCCTCCTCTTGTCTAAATCTCACCTATTCACTCCGCTCAGCTCAAGACTCCTCCCTGAAGCTTTCTCCAGAGTTTCTGGTTCATTGATCTTCCTGCTGGGACTACACTTGGACTTTCAAAGAGAGGTCAGCATTGTCTTTAAAAACCATTACTCTTTTGTTGTGCATTTTCTGCAAGGTGACCTGCCTGAGAATGTGCCTCTATCCTGCTGCTCCCCCTCTTACCTTGTTGTTCAAAACGACTCTTCTCTAGGGTGGTGCCTGTGGCTCAGTGAGTAGGGTGTTGGCCCCATATACCAAGGGTGGCGAGTTCAAACCCAGCCCCGGCCAAACTGCAACAACAAAAAAATAAAAAAAATAAATAAAAAATTCATAAAAATAAACAACAACCCCCCCCAAAAAACCCACTCTTCTCTCACATTACAAGAGGACAGTCACCCCTCACCTATCTAAAATCTTTCCATGCTGTCTCATTTCAGGATAGAAAAAACTCAGGGGTACCCAACAAGGAAAACTAAAATATTGGTATTGAGAAAGCAAATGTCTTGGTAACACATTCTTTGTGAGTAGGTTAATTTTAGTTCTTGCTTTCAACAATATTAAAGGAGGAGCTCAGTGAGTTGAGAGTCAGTAGATCATTAACATGATTTTTGAAGATGGATTACCAGGTGATTTTTGGCATGTGTTTTAGAGCTTTTAGAAATGACTGACATTGCTATAACAGTACCCATTTCATTCCTACCTACTTATTTATGTAAATGACATTTATTCAGTAGATACATTGATCAAAGCAAAAAGTTAAAATAGTATTGACAATTAATCCTATCTCATTGAGCAATATGTAACAATCATTCAGGACTATATTAGAAAGTTGGAAAAACCTCATCTATCCCACTAAATATGCATCTCCAGTATAATTTTATGAGGAATACTTACCTGTCAATTATGTACTACCAACAGCTGCAGTGATAAATTAATCTAGAAGAAATAAAATTATGTCAAGTGAATGGTACAAATATGATTTTGAGGAGACAAAGAAATGATATAAAATTTCTGTCTTTTTAAATTAATTAATTTGTTTTTTAATTATTGAGGATTCATTGAGAGTACAGAGAACCAGGTTATACTGGTTACATTTGTTGGGCAAAGTCCCTATTATACTTGCTTCCTTCCTCCAAGACATGTGTCACACACCATGACCCTACCACCCCCTTCCTCTTTCCCTGTATTTGCTCCCCCATTCCCCCACCTCCCACCATGTACTAGGTCATCAATAGTCCTCATATCAGAATTGAGTACATTGGATTCTTGCTTCTCCATTCTTGTGATGCTTTACTAAAAAGAATGTGTTCCACCTCTATCCAGGTGGAACACATTTCACCTCTATCCAGGTGGAACACATTTACATCTAATACAAAAGATGTAAAATCTCCATTGTTTTTAGTGACTGAGTAGTATTCCATGGTATGTATACACCACAGCTTGTTAATCCATTCCTGGGTTGGTGGGCATTTAGGTTGTTTCCACAGTTTGGCAATTGTAAATTGAGCTGTAATACAGTCTAGTGCAAATGTCTTTATTATAAAAAGATTTTTTTCCTTCTGGGTAGATGCCCAGTATTGGGATCACAGGATAAAGTGGGAGGTCTAGTTTGAGTTCTTTGAGGATTCTACATACTTCCTTCCAAAGAGGTTGTATTAGTTTGCAGTCCCACCATCCCTTCTCTTCACATCTATACAAGCATTTGCAGCTTTTAGATTTTGTGATGTGAGCCAGTCTCACTGGGGTTAGGTGATATCTCAGGGTGGTTACGTTTTACATTTCTCTGATAATAGGGACAATGAGCATTTTTTCATGTTTCTTTGCCTTTCATTTATCTTCTTTAGAGAAGGTCCTATTCATCTCTCTTGCCCAGTGATATAAGGGATTGTTGGCTTTTTTATGTTGATTAAGTTGAGTTCTCTGTAGATTCTAATTATTAAGCTTTTGTCTAATTCATAATTAGACAAAAATATCTTTTCCCACTCTGATGGTTGTCTATTTGCTTTGGTTGTTTTCTCCTTAGCTGTACAGAAGCTATTTAATTTAAGTAAGTCTCATTTGTTTAATTTTGTTGTTGTTGCAATTGCCATGGAAATTTTCTTCATAAAGTCTTCCTCCAGTCCAATAACTTCAAGTATTTTCCCCACAGTTTCTTCGAGGATTTTTATTAATTTGTGCCTTAGATTTAGATCTTTTATCCATCTTGAATCAATTTTAGTGAGTGGAGAAAGATGTAGGTCCAGTTTTAGTCTTTTACATCTGGTTATTCAGTTCTCCCTACATCATTTATTGAAAAGGGATTCTTTCGCCTTGTGTATGTTCTTGTTTGGTTTATCGAAAATTAGGTGGCTGTAAGATGTTAGTTTCATTTCATGGTTTTCTGTTTGCTTCCAGATGTCTAGGTCCCTATTTTTGTGCCAATACCATGCTGTTTTGATCACTATTAAAGGCCTTGTTTTACAGCCTAAAGTCTGGTAGGCTGATGCCCTCGGCCCTGGTTTTATTACTAAGAATTGCATTGGCTATATGGGTTTTTTTCTGGTTCCATACAAAATGAAGAATCATTTTTTCCAAATCTTGAAATTTGGTATTTTAATGGGGATTGCATTGAATGTATAGATTGCTTTGGGAAGTATAGATGTTTTCACAGTGTTGATTCTTCCCATCCATGAACATGGTAGGTTCTTCCATTTGTTAATATCTTCTGCTATTTATTTTCTTAGGGTTTTGTTATTTTCTTTATAGAGGTCCTTCACCTCTTTTGTTAGGTGTATTCCTAGGTATTTCGTTTTCTTTGAAGCTACTGTGAAGGCAATTGTGTCCTTCATTAGCTTTTCATCTTGGTGATTGCTGGCATACCCAAATGCTTCTGATTTGTGGACATTGTATTTATATGCTGAGACATTTCTGTATTTTTGGATTACTTCCAGGAGTCTTGTGGTTGAGTCTTTGGGGTTCTCTAAGTGTGAGATTATATCATCAGCAAAGAGGAAGAGTTTGACTTCCTCTGCCTCCATTTGGACGCCCTTTATTTCCTTCTCTTGCCTGATTGTGTTAGCTAGAACTTTTAGAACTATGTTGAATAGTAGTGGAAATAGAGGACACCTTTGTCTGGTTCCAGTTCTAAGTGGAAAAGCTTTCAGTTTCACTTCATTCAGTATAATATTAGCATGGGTTTATTGTAGACATCTTCAATCAGTTTAAGAAATGTGCCGCCTATGCCTATTTTCTTCAGCATTCTAATTAGATAAGGATGCTGAATTTTATCAAATGCTTTTTCTGCATCTATTGAGAAGATCATATGGTCTTTTTTTTGCTTTTGTTGATATGGTGAATTATATTTATGGACTTGTGTATGTGGCCTTGCATCCCTGAGATGAAACCTACTTGATCATGATGAATGATTTTTTTTAATGTGTAGCTTTAATCTATTGACTAGGATTTTATTGAAAATTTTTGTATCTATATTCATTAGTGAAATGGGTCTGAAATTCTCCATTTTAGTTGGGTCTTTTCCTGGTTTTGGTATCAGGGTGATGTTTGCTTCATAGAATGTGTTGGGAAAGATTCCTTCCTTCTCCATTCTTTGGAATAATTTCTGCAGTATGGATATAAGCTGTTCTTTGAAGGTTTGATAGAATTCTGGTGTGAATCCATCTGAACTAGGGCTATTTTTTGTTGGGAGATTTTTTATTGTTTCTTCACTCTTGAAATTGGTCTGTTCAAGAGATTTATTTCTTTTTGATTAAGTCTAGGGAGAGGCTGTTATTCCAGGTATTGCTCCATTTCCTCCACATTGTCAAATTTCTAAGCATAGAGTTTCTTGTACTCAGAGATGATCTCTTGTATCTCTGTGGCATTTGTTGTTATTTCCCCTTTATCATTTCTGATTGGGGTTATTAGAAATTTTACTTTTCTGTTTCTACTTAATCTGGTCAAAGGTTTGCCTATTTTATTTATTTTTTGAAAAACCAACTTTTGTTTCATTAATTTTCTGAATGATTCTTTTATTTTCAATTTCATTAATCTCTGATTTAATTTTAGTTATTTCTTGTCTTCTGCTGGGTTTTGGATTAGATAGTTCTTCTTTTTCCAATTCCATAAGATGGTTTGTTAGTTTGTTCATGGGCTCTCTTTCTGTTCTTTGAACTTAGGCCTCTAATGAGATAAATTTCTCTCTTAAGACTGCTTTTGCTGTGTCCCACAGGTTTTCGTAACTTGTTTCTTCATTGATTTTATGTTTGGGGAACTTAAAGATTTCCTCTTTTATCTCTTCTTGAACCCAACTCTCATTCAGCATAAGGTTGTTTAATTTTGAAGTCTTTGTTTGGGAATGAACATTTTTGCTGGAGTTGAGTTCCACCTTTATTGCCTAGTGGTCTGACAAGATTCATGGTGTAATTTCTCTTCTTTTAATTTTGTTGAGATTTGATTTGTATCCTAGCATGTTGTCAATTTTGGAGTAGGTACCATGGGCTGACAAGAAAGATGTATATTCTTTAGCTTTGGAATGATGTGTTTTGTATATGTCTATTAATCCCATTTGTTCTAGGGTCACATTTAAGTCCTTTGTATCTTTGTTTAGTTTCTTTTCTTTCTTTCTTTCTTTCTTTCTTTTTTTTTTTTTTTAGACAGAGCCTCAAGTTATCACCCTAGGAAGAGTGCTGTGGCATCACAGCTCACAGAAACCTCCAACTCCTGGGCTCAAGTGATTCTCCTGCCCCAGCCTCATCAGCTGGGACTACAGGTGCCTGCCACAATGCCCAGCTATTTTTTGGTTGCAGCTGTCATTATTGTTTGGTGGCCCTGGGCTGGATTCGAACCTGCCAGCTCAGGTGTATGTGGCTGGCACCTTAGCTGCTTAAGTCATAGGTGCTGAGCCTGTTTAGTTTCTGTTTAGAGGGTCTGTCCAGTTCTTTCAGAGGGTTGTTGAAGTCCTTGACTATTATGGTATTATGGGATATCATATTGCTCAGACCCATCAAAGTCTGTTTCATAAATCTGGGAGCATTTAAGTTGTGTACATAAATACTTAAAACTGAAATGTCTTCTTTGTTGAATTGTTCCTTTGACTAGTATAAAGTGTCCATCTTTGTCTTTCTTAACTTTAGTTGCTTTAAATGCACTTGTATCTGAAAATAAGATTGCAACCCTTCCTTTCTTCTGATTTTAATTTGCTTGAAATACTGTTTTCTATCCTTTTGATTTGTCTTTATTTGTCTTTTAATGCTAGATAAATGTCTCCTGGAGACAGTGTATAGATGGCTTGTGCATTTTTATCCATTCAGCTTAGTCTGTGCCTCTTCAGTGGTGAGTTCAGTCCATTGACATTTATTGAGAGAATTGATAAGTGTGGTGGAGTTCTATTCATCTTATTTTGTGAAAGTCTGTTGTGTAGCTTTATCCTTTGTGCCATTATGGAAGCTATGTTTTGACCTTATCTTCTGGGTGTTTACTGTGCTGGTGGTGGTGGTCAGTGTTGAGAATAGATCTAAGTATTTTGTGTAGAGCTGGTCTTATTGTGGCAAATTACCTCAGTGCTTGAATATCCACCAAAAATTTGGTTTCTTCATCAATTTTGAAGTTTAGTTTAGCAAGATACAGAATTATGGGCTGAAAATTGTTTTATTTAAGAATGTTGAAGGTGGATGACCATGCTCTTCTGGTTTGGAAAGTGTCAGTTGAAAAGTCTGCTGTCATCCTAATGGCTCTGCCTCTGTAGGTCATGTGGTGCTTTCTCCTGGTTGCTTTCAGAATTTTTTCTTTCATTTTGACTTTGGACAGGTTTATTACAATTTGTCTTGGAGAGGCTCCGGTTGAATTGAGATGACCCAGGGTTCAATATCCATCTGAAAGGAGTGTGTCAGGATCTTTAATAAAACTTGGAAAGTTTTAATTTACGGTAGTCTCTAGTGGGGTTTCCATTCCTTTGGGACAATCTTCTTCCCCTTCAGGAATCCCTATTATTCATGTATTTGAACGCTTCATGGAGTCTCTAAGCACCTGTTCTGCTTTCTCTCTCTTCTCTTCTGCCTTTTTAACTACCTGTGTTAACTCACAAATGTTATCCTCTAGCTCTGAAGCTATTCCTTCACTATGGTCTAACCTATTTTTGATACTTTTTTCTGCATCTTTATATTCTCTGATTGGCTCCTTCATTTTCTTAAGCTCCATCATATCCTTTCTATATTCTACATATCTCTCATTCAACTTTTGGTTCTGTCTTTCCATTTTCTCATCCATTCCTTTCATTGTCTTTATCACCCTAATTTTAAATTTCCTTTTTATTGAGTCCATTAATTCTTTATAGGTGGAGTCATCTCCCTTTGGGGAGTTCTTCTGTTTTGGTTTTTCATGTTGTCTGAATTTTTCTGTTGGTTCCTCCTCATGGGTTCTCTTCTAGTTCACCACCTTGTCCTCCTTTTTGCTTCGCACTGTCTACTTTGTTTTAAACAGAAGCCCTTGTTCTTGATGACAGTATGTTGCAATGTCACCAGGACACTAGGTGGCACTGTGGGTTTTTTTAGGAGACAGAAAGCATAGCCAGCAATCTCTATGGTCCTTATTCCAAACTTAGTTGCCTTTGGTGATTGCCTGATAGTTTCCCCAGCATCCAGACCCTACCAGGTTGGGATTTTAAAGCTCACAAGAATCCTTCGGGGGCAGATCTCACAGTGCCCCCCTGACTCCAGTTCCTATGAAGTGTGGGAGTCTCTTAGCCTGTCCCATGAATGGAGTTTTAATCCTGGCAAGCAGAATTAAGATGGCTATGCTTTAGGCCCCTACTAAGACCCTCTCCTGACTGTCCTACAATGGCAGTCCCATGGCAACCAAGATCTTCTTAGGATGGCTGCCCCACCAGCTATCAAACCTATGGCATCTCCACTTTAACTGGCATTCAAATATGGTTGCTGTATACTGTTCAAATCCCTCTACTCTTCCAAGCTTTCCACTCAATGCACAGCTTCTCCTAACAACTAAAATCTTTGGAAAGGCTTCCTCTTATCTGGAGTCTCTGTGGGCAGTCAGCTGATCCCAACCCATCACAATAACTTGCCTAATTCATCAGATTTTCCCCACTCTGGATCATATGCTGTATCCAGCTCACCACTTTCTCTCTGTGCTCCCTGAACTATGGTGCTGGGTAAGGTTCTTGTTCCAAGTAATGCTGGGTTCTCTCTTTTCCCCAGTCATTCAAGGAGAGCTCAGCTGAACTATCCTTCTGATCAGCCTTCTTGCCCCCCCCCCCCACAATTTCTGTCTGTTAAAAGAGAAACTTGTTTGTGGACTTTTAAAAATAGATTATGGAGGTATCTAATCACCATGATTTCTAGATTCCCTTGGATACTTTTAAAATGAAGGGTCAGCTTTATTTATTTATTTATTTATTTATTTACTTTTGAGACAGAGTGTCCTTCTATTGCTCTGGGTAGAGTGCTATGGCATCATAGCACACAGTAACCTCAAACTTCTGGGCTGAAGTGATCCTTTTACCTCAGACTCCTGAGTATCTGGGACTACAGCAGAGCCACTACAAAGACTTGTTTTTCTATTTTTAGTAGATACAGGGTCTTCTTCTTGCTTAGGCTGGTCTTGAACTCTTGAGCTCAGGTAGTCTACCTGTCTCAGTCTCCCAGAGTGCTAGGATTATAGGCATGAGCCATAGTGCCCAGTCATGTCAGCTGTATTTTTAAAAGTGAATATTTACAATCTACTGAAAAACATATTCTCTATAATTTTTGACACTTACAGTAACACATTTTAGAAGTCAAATGAAAAATGCACCACTGAATCTGTAATTTTTCTGTTGTTCTCCCCAAACAATAGATTTAAAGATCAAGGTTTTAGTGATTATAGTTTCTCCTCCTAATTTGATTTTTCCTCATACTGTTATGTACTCTTATGTCTTTCATTTATTCTATTTCATGACCTTATCTCTGGCCTCTGCAGTTATTACGAACTTAAGAGTTCTATGAATTTCCAGTTAGCTGTTTT
Organism: Perodicticus potto; assembly: GCA_963574655.1. Lineage (NCBI taxonomy): Eukaryota > Metazoa > Chordata > Mammalia > Primates > Lorisidae > Perodicticus > Perodicticus potto. The sequence continues at coordinate 39,063 of CAUYRH010048055.1, read as the reverse complement.
TTATCAAGCATCTGCTATTTGTTTAGAACAGTATAGGATATGAAATATGGAACATAATTTTTCCCATTTAAGAGTGCTTATTTTATTGAAGGAAAAATGAAAAGCAAAAGCAAAACAATAAGATCTGCATTTAAAAGATACCTGGAGATCTTATATTTGAAGTTCATTTCTTTTATACTTCAACTGACTAGAGCATGACCCCAAAGCAGTACATTCTATAGGTCACCTTGAAGAAAAAATAAATTACAAAGAATTCAAAAAGAACAGATCGAAAATATAGATGAAAACACATAGGGGAAAACAACAACAATAACAACCTTAAGAATTCATTACTCATACTTTTGAAATAATATTGATGAGCTATTCCTCTGTTGTCACGATTAAGACAACATCAAAAGTGGAGAATTTCAGGCACAGTAGCTCATGCATGTAATCCTAGCATGCTAGGAGGTCACGGCAGGTGGATAGCTTGAGCTGATGATTTTGAGAACAGCTTGAGCAAAAGTGAGATGCCATTTCTACTAAAAATAGAAAAACTAAGGCAAGTGAATCGCTTGAGCCCAAGAGTTGGAGGTGGATGTGAGCTATGACTCCACGACACTCTACTTAGGGCAACAGCCAGACACTCTGTCTCCAAAAAAAAAAAAAAAAAAAAAAGTGGAGAATTTTAAAGGAGGCAAGAAAGTAACACCTTTCCTCTGTAAATAGTGTGCTGGGGACTGCATGTTTGTGTCCCCCCCAAAATGAATATGTTGAAACCTTAAACCCCAATGTGTTATTAGGAAGAGGTGCACTGTTTGGAAGATGTTTTTTGATATATTCATGAGAGATGTGCACCCATGATGGGATCAGTATTTGCAAAGAAGAAATAAATTAGAGCTCATTCTCTCTACCAGTGAGCCCTCAAAAGAGTCTAGATTGTCCAGTATCTTGATCTTGGACTTTCTAGTCAGTTTCCGTTGTTTAAGCCACCCAGTCTATGGCATCTTGTTACAGTAGCCTGACCTCACTAAGGCAGACTATGAAGAGTCTTCCTACAGGTGAAGGAGAAGATGAATGCAGAAAATAAGTAAAAGGAAAGGCATTTGGGAGTGCATGGTATAAGGATGTATGTCACATTAGCATCACTTAGAGCAGAGAAAAATAATTAGAATTAGGATCCATCAAAATAAATTCACTAGATTTAATTCACTCTGCTTGCCAATGCAGGAAAGGGTAAATAATTTTTAAAAGGTTTCTCTTGAAATTTTTAATATAAAATTAAATTTGAGATTAAAATACAAGATTAAAAATTCTTGTAATGGAACTGCTTGTTCCTATGTGATCTTCAGGCTCTGTTGAACATAATTCAGAGGTAAATAGTGTGATTTAAGCTCAATGTTCTCTCTCCCCATCTGGCTCAGGCCTGCCAGAGCAGTTAGCTCCACCTGGTCTTGCAAGATTACTGAAAAGCATGATAAGCAAGCACCTTGCTACTGTCTACAACAGCTGAATAAATAAAGTGGGTTATTTTTGACCCAAAATCAGGTTATTTAGCCTGAGTCCACACAGAGTGACCCACATAGGAGTTGTGAGCTTTGAGGACAGTTTTCTGGCAGTTTTGTCTTCATTTCTGTGATTGATAATGAATTCACCATCTTTTAGCAATTGCCTAAGGACCATAAAGGTCAATTAACTCTGATTTTGAAAGCACAAGTATTTTCTAGAGAAAAAGCAAGTAACTAGGGAAATGAGCAGTTCTGAAATTCAAAGAAAAGAAAGAACCTTTAAAAATGGTATGTGATGCAAAAATGTTTAGGGTAGAGAGATAAATGTCAAAAAGTATAAAAGCATGCACAGATATGTCAGACATCCCCTAAGGGAATGGGATGAGAAAAACATGGTGCTTCTTATGGACAGTCCTCGAAGAACTGAAGGTAGACCTTCCACTTGATTCCCATTCCTATTTCTAGGTATCTACCCCCTCCCAAAAAAATTCATTTTGCCATAAGCACATTTGCACTCAAATGTTTATAGCAGCCCAATTCACAATCACAAAGATGTGGGAAAAACCCAAATGCCCTTCAACGCATGAATGGATAGCAAACTGTGGTATGTGTATATCATGGAGTACCTCTCAGCCATAAAAAGATGGCAATTTTGTGTCTTTTGTAACCATTTGGATGGATTTGGGGAACATTCTCCTAAGTAAAGAATCATAGGATAGAAAAACAAGCATCACACGTGCTCAATATTAAGTTGAAACTAGTAGGTTAACAACTATGTGTTCATTTGAGAGAAAAATTCAGCTAAGCTTAAGAAGTGAGGTCAGGGAGTGGGTTCGGCAAGTTGCCACACAAAGGGAACAGTGCATGGGCATATGGCACATCCCCTGGGTGAAGGGAACAACTACAACTTAGACTTGATCTTATAAATGCAGGCAATGTAACCTAATTGCATGTACCCTTAAGTTAATCTGAAATTACAAAAACTAAAACAACAGTCCTCCAAGTGTGTTGGTAGAGCTTTATTTTTTAAAGGTTGGAGATAGATACACCTACATTTGTAATATTGTTCTCTCTGTAGTTTTGTATGTTGGAAATATTTCACAATATATTTTTCAAAAGTAAAAAGAAAGAGGAGTTCTCTAATTACCATTAAGGAATGTAGAGAGCCAGTGGACATCCTTTCTGTCAATATGTGTAGGGAAACGTCTTCCCATGATCCCAAGAAGCAAGCACCATTCTGATGTCCTGTGCTCTTGGACAGAGCCAAAGGAAGGCCAGCCAATGTTGACATTCAAAATTTGAATCCTGTGCTTGGGAACATGATTTAAAAGAAATTACAAGTTACCAAAATGTTTCTGGGAAATTCTGAAATACTTTTCCTAGGAAGGAAGGTAATTCTTTCTGTGTGTCATGAGTCACAAAATTCTTCCTGGAGCTATCAGGAAATGCAAGTCGAAGGCTTGCTCAAAGGGTATTGCTTAAAGAGTATTGCTAATTTCTACCTATTAAATGTGGTCCCTCCCCTTATTTCTTAAGTTCTCTGGATAATCTGATTGTATTTGTTTGTGGAGCATGAGTTTGCTTTATTTACCTCACCTGGCTTTTGCAAACCACTCAAATAAATGGTCTTAGAACATGAGAGATTTTGGCCAGGCGAGGTGCTTATATCTGTAATTCTAGCACTCTGGGAAGCTGAAGAGGGAGTCAGGAGTTTGAGAACAGCCTGAACAAGAGGAGACCCCCATCTCTACTAAAAGTAGAAAAATTAGCCAGACATCGTGGTGGGCACCTGTAGTTCCAGCTACTCAGGGGGCTGAGGTGGGAAGACAGCTTGAACACAGGAATTTGAGGTTGCTGTGAGCTAAATTTGTGTTTTAAAGATTAAGTAAACTAATGTCTGATATATCCAGTGCCCACAGAGATGCCCACAAGCTTCGCCAGCCAGGTGAAGACACGACTGGCCCCACTGAAACTGCCTCTGTGAATATCCTCTGAGAATTGCAAAACTGATCCTTTTTAATTTTGTCCTTAAGGCAGTAGTATAAATACATTTTTAGGTTCATTAAACCATCTCTGGCAGATAGAAGACAATCTATGCCCGAGCGTCTTCTGCTATAGCACTGTTTCCCAGAGTGAGGTGTGCTGGTGGTTCATGAAGGGATTTTCAGTAGTGCGCTTTTATATGCTTACATTAATGACATTATTGGGACTTGGCTGCATAGTTACCTTTTGGTGCAGACTGTGTGTGAGGCATTTAGCCTGAGTGTGCGCTCAGTAGGTAGAGGCTACTGTTATTCATACTCTTTTCTTTTACCAATACTGCTTTTCATGGCTGGGTCATGCGACAAGAATACTAAAGTTTTGCAGTGGGGACTGGGGAATCTATTCCACCAGGCTTTGAAAGACAGGACAAGAATCCAAGCAACAGTGCCTTCGATCCATCATCTGTCCCCAGTTTTCTGAGATTTAAGAAAAAGAAAGATACCTTCTCAAAAACAGTGAATGTGGCAAATTAAGTTAGCATGGATGGCAAGACAGGGGACCCAAGATGGAGACGTAGCTTCCGTGTGATAACTCAGGCAAGCTGGTCAGATTCTCCCTCCTTCACTCTCCTAGGGGAATCTAGGGTCCATTTCTGGGTCCTTGCAGTGTCCCTGAATTCTGAAATAGCCACACCCCTCTCTGTGGTGTGTCCCTGTAACTGCGTCACATTAATATCGTCCTCAGTTCCCTTTACACAATCAACCAATCACAGCCTCCTGATCACCGGGTAGCACACATTTTCAGCACAGAACGATGTTGTTCCTTTAATTTCCTGGACTCAACAAAAGAATGACTCAGACAGAAATTCTCCTATGGTCATCGTTAGACTATGCTTCCGGGGTTTCCCCGACATCAGAGAACAATGCAGTCGAGGCTCCCACACAGTGACCATCACCTACATCATTCTCTATAAAAACCAGGCAAGGCCCCATGAAATGGGCTGGCCGACGTTGCTAAGGCTGTCAGACCAGCTTCTCGGCTGAGCTGTGAGTCTACATAGTGCCTGGGAGGCAGAGGAAGGGCACTTGATCCACATAACTAATCCATCAAACTTTATTTCTAATTATTTTTCTCTGGCACTATATTCTGAGATCCAGAAACTACTGATATCTGTATTTTTTTCTAAGAAAAGGGACAGCTTGCGTTTATATAAAAGAGAATAGGATGATGTCTCTCACAACTATCATGTTTACATTTCAAAATTTTCTTTCTGATACATAAAAAATATATTTGGGAATCTAAGGCCAGGATTCTTTATCATATTGTACGGAGATCTTCTAAGATGACTCAGCTTCCTTTGGTCTTTCTTAGTGAGGTCTCACTAATTCTTTTTGAGGGAGAATCTGTTTTTCTTAAGCCGTCTGTGGATCAGGGTGATAGCCATGTAGGAAACAGGGAAAGGGAGGGGTAGGGTCAGATTAGTGACTTCTGGCTACTGGACATGCCCAGCTGCTGTATCATGCTGGCCCAGGGAGGGGTCCAACTCTTAATACCTTAAGCTTTTTCTTCAACTGCATCCCAGCTGCCCAAGAAGGACCAAGATTTTGTGTTTGACCCATCTCTTCCCTTAAGACTGTGTGGTTTTGTTTTGTCTCTAATTTGTGTGCTGGAAGACACCCTCTCAGATACATTAACTGAAAGGAGGTTTTTTGTAACTGAGACGCTCCCTGAGTCAGCAGTTAGGGTTTTCATGGTCAGGCCTCAGCTGCTTCTCCAGAATTCCCCAACACATCCTTCTTCTAATTGCTTCTCAGCAACGTTTGTCTGGCCTCCAGACCAGGAGTGCAGCCTGCGTGGGGGACTCAGCTCTGCGAGTGAGGTCACATGTCAATCTAGAACCCTTGACCCAGAACCCCCTGGCATTTCTCTCCAAGTTTCTGCAGAGCTGGAAGGCTTCCATTCAGAATGGTTCTGGGGCACCTCAACATTCTCTGCAGAGTGCTAGATAGGAGGCAAGGAAGGGTGTTGTGTCTGCTCTTGGCTGAACCTGAGGCAGCAGAGAAAGTTGTTACATGGTCTCTATCATGAGAAGCTCAAGTCTGGCGTCGCATGTACCTGGGAGAGAAAAAAATAATCTGCAGAATAGAGTGTCCATATCCTTTTACCTTTACGTACAACACCAGGTGAATTTGTCACCATCATGGGCATTTAGAACGGCAGATGGCAGCCTGTGTGTGTGTGTGATGAACACTGACTTGTAAATGTCTATTTCCCCATGCGTTTGCTGCCTGACTACTTGCTTGATGGAAGTGAGATTATAAAATGTATGTCTCATCTCCAAAGTGATGACTTTTTTGAGTTGACTGGATGCTCACAGTCCCTAGGTAGCTTCAGGAGGGAAAGACTAAGAAGTGATTAGCAGGCTGGCAGCACCAGTCTCAATCTCCATCCTCCAAGGAGGAGAGAGGGGCTGAAGGTTGAACTGATAGTCGGATGGCCAATGATTTAATCAGTCCTGCCAATTGTAGGACTTCCTGTAATGAAGCCTCCATGGAAACGCAAAAGGACCGGGTTCAGGAAGCTTCTACAGCTGAGCACTTGGAGTTCCTGGATGGCATGGACGTGCCTCCTGGACCTTACCCTGTGCACGCATCTCTCCATTGTATCCTTTGTAATAACCTTTGCAATAAACCAGTAAATATAGGCAAGTGCTTCCCCGTTCTGTGAGCTGTTCTAGCAAATTAATCAAACCCAAGGAAGGGTATGGGAACCCTGATTGCTAGCCAGTCTGCCAGAATAACTCGTCCTTCCTATTGGCATGTGAAGTGAGGGGCAGTCTTCACCCTCTTGTGGGACTGAGCCCTCCTCTGTGGAATCTGCACTAACTTTGGGTACATCCTGTCAGAATCAGAATGAATCAGAGGACACAAAGCTGGTGTCCACTGCAAAGCTGATTGATTTCTTGGTGTGTAAGGAAAAACTCCATACGTGTTTTGTTACAGAAGCCTTCTGTGTTGATTGTTGTGATGTGAGAGCAGAGGAAAATGGTTTTGCTTTTCCAAGAGTTTGTGTTTGCAATTCTTTTTTCCACTTAGAGTAAGGAAAACAGGTTCCGAACTGCTAAACATAGAACTACCATAAGATTTAGCAATTCTGCTTCTAGGTATATACACACAAAATAACTGAAAGCAGGGTTTTAAACAAACATTTGTACCCGCCCTTCAGCCAAAAAGTAGAAACAACCCAAATGCCTATCAATGAATGGATAAAAACATTGACCCAGGGCGGCAACCGTGGCTCAATGTAGTAGGGTGCTGGCCCCATATATGGAGGTGGTGGGTTCAAATCTGCCCCCAGTCAAAAACTGCAAAAAAAAAAAAAGAATGACACATATACTATATGCAACAGAATATTACATGAGCCTTAAAATGGACCAAAGATTGATACGTGCTGCAATGTGGATGAACCTGGAAAGTGCAAGAGAAGGAAGCCAGATGAGAAGAGCGACATAATATCTGACTCCATTGATATGAGACTTGCAGAACGGGCAAACCCAGAGCCAGATGGCAGAGGAGTGGTTGCCAGGGGCTGGGCGGAGAGGGTTTCCTTTCGGGGGTGAGGAAATGTTTTGGAAGTAGGGAGCAGTGGTTGTTATACAATACTGTGATTGTACTACATGCCACTGAATTGTATGCTTTAAAATTATTCATTTTATTTCATGTAAATTTGATCTTAAAAAAATCTCTGATAGTATTTCAAGAATCCAGAAGCAGAACTTTAAAAAGCAGGTCACATAAATATAGGTATTGAATACTACACACACACACACACACAAGTACAAACAGTTGTGCTATGTATATAGAGAAGCCCCAATATGGGGACTGTGAATACATACCAACCAGATTTGTGGCACAATTATTTCTCTTCCATCTTCTTTCTAAGTGTGCTTTTCTACCTTGTATATAACACTTTCTTCTCTATATTCCTTGAGTTCTAGCAGTCTCCAAAGACTTTTTATTACGGCATAACTAAACAATGAACTAAAAGCTCTCTTTACACACTAATAACAAACCAATGAAATTACTTATCTGACCTGAAATAAAAATATGATCATAAAATAAGCTCAAAACTTCACTGTTCCTCTGACTTAAAGTTAACTTTGCCAAGTGTGAAAATTTCGCCACATTAGTTGTCTTTTTCTGTACAAGAGGGTTTTGTTTAGTTGTTTTTTCTGATGTGTCAGTTTCATGACGAGTGTCCAGGTTCACCTCCAATCCTACTGCCCATTGGAATGTTATGAAATAGTTTACGGCCCTCATTAACTTTGATTGTTATAATTAAATGAGGCTGTGAATCAGAGCCAGGGCCAGGCCTCTTGGGAGTTCCTGATTCACTTTCAGACAATCAAGAGATGATTGGTCTCATTAAGCCAGAGTCCAGAATAGTGTAATTTAAATATTTATTTTTTGAATGTAAAAGTATTTCTATAAAGAAAAAAAATGTCCAGAAATCAATAAAAGGCAATGGAGAAAGAGCCTTGCGATTAGCACAGTGACTACAGTAGAAGAAGCTTCAGTGGAAAGATGGTACTTCCTCTCGCTTAACTTAGTGAGGAAGAAAATGACAAGGATCTAAGTACATACGCTGTCTTTAATCCACACGAAAGCCTTGTGAAGAGTGCAGCATCATGTCCACTGCAGAGTTGAGGGGACTAATGCTTGCATCCTGGCAATCTCTGTGGCATAAACCAGAGGTCTCAGCTATAAGAACTAAAGCTCTGGCCACCCTAGAGTCCTAGATTCTTCTGGATGATGGGGTGTCTGCTGGACAGTGAGCCGCCGCTACCAGAGCTTCACACTGTGTCTATGTCTCTGAGGGTGTTTCCTTGGAGTCCTGGCATCTGATGCCTGGTTCTAAGGAGACTGTGCTGCAAAAGGGAGTGAGGAGAAAATGGAAAGACTGGGTCACTGAGCCCTCCAGAGGATATTCTGTAAGTAGGGAGGAGTAAGAAGGGGCAGCCACACGGCAGGACAGGGTCAGAGGGCCAGGGATACAGGGGCATGTGCACCGTGTTAGCCTCATACTTGTGCCACCAAGCATCTCCTAGGTGATGCTAAAGAATGACTGAAAAGTAGCAAATGTCTTTGTTACACAAACGGTTCTTCTTTAGCAGAGGGTAAGTGCTTTCCCAGAGAAATTCATCGTAACAAGATTGGGACCTCTCTTCAAGTGGGTGGGGGCTGAATCCAGTACCTGGCGCTGCCATCATTACGATCCAGGTTTTGCCACTGTCTGGGATGGTCTGGGAAACACAATGACAGTTACATTAGCTATATCATTAACTGAGCATTGTTCTCCACTGCCATAAACAGAGGCCCCATTGAGTTGTGATAAATACACCCTTAAAGAAATAGACAAATAAATCAATCCTGCAAAACACAATTCAGAACGCAACCAGTGAACATTTGAAACTTTAGTATACAATAAAGGCGACCCTTCAAACCAGAGTGCAATGAAAGGCTACTCAATGAATTGTGTTGAAATGATTTCTTATCCCTTTGAGGAAAAAGTAAAAGTTATGTCACTGGTGTGTACTATGAAAACAGAACTCTAGACAAATGCCTCAACAATTAAAGCATCATAAAAACATTGGAACAAAAGGAATAGCATTTAAAATTTGATTATGCTGAAAGGAATGATATAAGAAACATAAATGAAATGCTAAAGTCATACAGAAAAAGATGCAAAACAAAACCATGTCAGGGACATAGATCAAGCTCTCAAAATTGTCCCATTGAAGCCCTTTCCTTGGTTTGAGGTAGACAAAACATATCCCTTCTCCTTGGCCCCAGGGAGGTGGAGGGCAGGCAGCTTTCATCACAACCTCTTTCTCCACCTAATGTCCTTCCCAAAGTCCTCTCAGGCCCTTGATGTGGTTTACGAATTAAGAGTAAAGTGTTTATTATCTTGGACCTTAGTCAGAGCAGAGATAAAATAGCTCGTGTGCTATCCTGGGGTATGTTTGTGCACGCAAGCATGCACGCACGTGTGCCTGCCTCTCTTGACAAACTTCAAGTTCATTCCAGTGTTAACTCCCGGGGAGAAGAAGTGAGTGGTGTCGTGACTGGCCAAGAGAGACTTTAACTTTATCTGTGTTGTCTGAATTTTTATAGTGATGATATACTCATGTATTACTTGTGTAATTAAAAATAAATGACATTAAATATGCTCTAGCCTGTGCTGGTTGGGTTTCCGCAACTTAATTTCCATCTGCCAAAGAAATCAATCTGAAACCTTTCATTTGGGTTAATGACCCAATTTAATGTGTTGCTCTGCTGGAAGAAAACCAAATTGCGAGGTTCTTTTTAGGAATCTATGCTTTGGATTGCTCTTATGGTCACAGGGTTTCCTCCTAATACTTGCTTTTTCTACATCTATGCTCAGAGTATAATGTAAATTGCCCTGGTTCTTTGACTTCCTGGCCCTTGGCTGACTTAAAGGAATAACCGGCAAGGCCAACAACTTCCCCTCCTGCCAACATGAGCAAATACATAGCCACCTGATCCATTTCCAGCTGGAATCAAAGTCCAGTAGGTAGGATGTTTATTTGAATGGTGAAATTACAATGGGCTTCTGTTTGGCCTCCCCAAATAAGCTGAATATCGACTTTCCTGGTTTGCAGATGGCATCCTGGAGATGGGTTGGCAAAGGGGCAGTCAGAATGAACAAGGTGACAAGTGTGAAACGTGCAGCGTGAGGTTGGCAGGAAGCACGCCAGGCACAGAGGGAATTGCACCAGCCCTAGTCTTTTCTGGGCACCTTTCCTCTTGGCAGTTTCCCGCACTGCAATAACAATACCTTAGCGACCCCTAGTTAGTGTTTTATAAACATGTCAGTGTACTTCCACACCTTTACTGGCCCACTTTACATCTGTCAAATGCCCACAATTGTTGGTGGCAGGGCTGGGAGTGGAAAGAGCCTTTTCCTCTCGGAGTCTAGTTTGGGAGTGACACTTCCACCAGCAGTTCAACTGAGAAGGTGCTATGAGAGGACACTCAGGCTGTTTGTGGCATCTGCAAAGTCACCGAGGCCTAGAGTGGCACTAGGGGCTTTCAGGAATGTTGGTCATGAAGGCCGGAGTGAAGGCTGTGGCCACACTGAGGCTGCCGTGTGCTCATCTCTGGAGGCTGAGCCTGACCCCAAGGCAAGGACATTTGGTGGTTTCTAAGCCAAGGAGAGACTTGGACAAAGTTGTGCTGCAGGCTGAAGAATCCACTGAAAACAAGCCACACTACAAGCTGGGAGGCCAATGAGGGAACCCTCTCAGCAGGCTGTCTAAGACATGGGAGCCCGGAGGAGATGAGGGAACCATCTCAGCAGGCTGCTCTAAGACATGGGTACATGGGTACCAGGAGGGGATGAGGGAACCCTCTCATCGGGCTGCTCTAAGACATGGGAGCCCGGAGGAGATGAGGGAACCCTCTCAGCAGGCTGTCTAAGACATGGGAGCCCGGAGGAGATGAGGGAACCCTCTCAGCAGGCTGTCTAAGACATGGGAGCCCGGAGGAGATGAGGGAACCCTCCCAGCAGGCTGTCTAAGACATGGGTACCCGGAGGAGATGAGGGAACCCTCTCAGCAGGCTCTAAGACATGGGTACCCGGAGGAGATGAGGGAACCATCTCAACAGGCTGTCTAAGACATGGGAGCCCGGAGGAGATGAGGGAACCCTCTCAGCAGGCTGTCTAAGACATGGGAGCCCGGAGGAGATGAGGGAACCCTCTCAACAGGCTCTCTAAGACATGGGCACCAGGAGGAGATGAGGGAACCATCTCAACAGGCTGTCTAAGACATGGGTACCCAGAGGAGATGAGGGAACCCTCTCAGCAGGCTGCTCTAAGACATGGGTACCCGGAGGAGATGAGGGAACCATCTCAGCAGGCTGTCTAAGACATGGGTACCCAGAGGAGATGAGGGAACCCTCTCAGCAGGCTGTCTAAGACATGGGAGCCCGGAGGAGATGAGGGAACCCTCTCAGCAGGCTCTCTAAGACATGGGTACCCAGAGGAGATGAGGGAACCCTCTCAGCAGGCTGTCTAAGACATGGGTACCCGGAGGAGATGAGGGAACCATCTCAGCAGGCTCTCTAAGACATGGGCACCAGGAGGAGAGGTGAACAGAACAGAGAAGCAAAGGCAGTAACGGGGCAGTGCCTTGCTGGATGCGGGACAGGCATGTAGTAGGGCATCTGGGTCGCTGGCTCTGGGGCCTGGAGGAAAACAGGTACCATGCACAAGGCGGTGAGTCCAGAGGAAGTTTGGGGTCGGCACCCGTTGGTGAGTGTGCGTGGAAGAGCTGCATTCTCCTCACTTTCTAACCCGATTCTGGCGAGCTGGGTCTGACAAGGATGAAATCTGTCTTTAGGAAAGAAAACGTAGACACTGAAGAGATGGACGTATCCAAGGCCTCCCTCCACCTGACTAGCACCAAATGTGGGACAAGACCCACGTTGTTCCCATGTAGGTCCCCTGGAACTGAACAGAGAGTCAAGTCCCTCCGGCTCTGCCCCTACCTGCTGTGCTTTGGAGGGCAGATAGATAGTGTTGCACGGTGGGAAGAATCCCTTCCCTTACTCAGCACGGACACGTATTGATGAGGGTCTGCTGTGTGCTGGGCACTCTTTACGTACTGGGGTTTCAGCCATGGAAGTCCTGCTCTCATGAGGCACGGGGTGAGCTCAGGGAGTCAGAATTCAGACAGGAGGAAATGTCGACAGGAGGGAAGGTGCTGTGGAGCGAGGTGACCCAGGAGGCAGCCAGCCGGTGTGGGGAGGAGGCTGCACCATCCAGGGGATGTCAAGGAAGGTCGCTGGGCTCTGGAGATGATTAGCAGAGATCAGGGTATGCTTGCCTACCAGGGTATGGCTACCAGGAGACAGCAGTGGGTGGGGGATGCTTGGCATATGCGGGGAGCAGGGGAAGGCCGTTGTGGTGGATACAGAGGGAGATCAGAGGGGCAGGTAGGTCCTAGAGAGCCTCAGGGGCCAACTGAGTCACCTGGGGACGACTGGTGGGAGCCCTTTGCAGAGCAATGACAGGATGTGGTTGGCCTTTATAAAGGACTGCTCTGTGGCTGTGGGGAAGGACGGTGCAGAGAGCCAGTGTGGAGGGTGATGGTGAGAAGTGGTCAACTTCTGAACAACATGGTATGACTGTTGATTGATTCAATACAGAATGGGAGAGAAAGACAAAGGCCAAGGATGGCTCCAAGGCTTTTTCCTAGACAACTGCCAGGATAAGCTTGGTATTTGTTCAGGGGAAGGAATATGAAAGTAGCAGGTTTGGTAGCTGGAGGGAGAAATTTGTTTTTGGAAGTGTTAATTAGAGATGTCTAATTAGACAGCCAAGTAGAGCTGTCTGATAGGCCGTTATATACAAGTCTGCTGCTAAGTGCTGAGGTCTGGCCTGGTGACAGAACCCTGACCGTCATTAGCGTTTAAATGCTGTTAAAAACCAGGAGCCCGGATGAGATCTCCAGGGGAGTGAAAGGGGATGGAAGAGGGAGCCCCTCTGAAGCCCAGGTCGCTAACGTGGGAGATGAAAAGAAACTGGGAAAGGAGCTGGAGAAGGAACAGCAGGCAAAGGACGGCTAATGGAGAACTTGCCCGGAAATCAGGTGAAGACGCGTCCTATAAGGGAGATTGATGCTGTCGGTTGCCGGACTAAGTGACACAGGGACTGAGCCCTGACCGTGAGAGGTGAGAAGCACGTGGAGGTCACAACGACCTTGATGATCTCTGTTTTAGTGGAGCTGGAGGCAGGCAAAGTGTCATTAGAAGAGAGGAATTGGGGACAGTATGTATAGACAACCGTTTTAAGGAGTTGTGTATACAGTTGAGCTTATAATCAGAGAAATATGAGGGGCGGCAGAATTAATTTAAATTTGTTTATTTTTTGAATGGGCAGTGTTGATTTTACCACAGGTTTTTGTGCTGATAGACTTCATTTTGGAGAGATTGAGAATGCAGGAGTGATCCCCCAGGCCATTCATTCACACACCGAACTAATTAGCAGGTAAGGAATAGGTGGTGGCCTTGTCTAAGAACTCCCAGGAATGGGGGACCCGAGGATGAGGAAGGGGCTGGTTCAAATGACTTATAAGGGTACGAATAAATGTATTAAGGGCAACGAAGTATCCCTGGGAGGATTAGAAAATTTTTGGACTATGTTTTGTACGTTATGTTGTAGTGAGTTCCAGATGTATTAACATTTAAAGGCTAAAACTATCGAGGCACTAAAAGAAACTACAGAAGAAATTTTGAAAGCAATCTTGGGATATGTAAGACATTCTGGAGTATGATACAAGCAAGAAGTGCAAAATAAAAATGTTGATAAATTCAACCTCCTAGAAATAGAAAAAATGTCACATAGCTAAAAAAAATAGTGAGAACATTTTAAAATATTGGGGGGGGGTATATGTAATTCATAAAACCCGTAAGCGGCTGATTCTCAAAATATATGAAGCTTTTGTAAATCAATAAGATAAAGACAAACACCCCAAAGGGGAAAAATGAGGAAAGTTTATGGATAGATGTGAACTGGTATCTTTATGACTTGTATGGGAGATGGCCAGGCAATTATCTTCCAAAAGTAAAAATGCATATTTCTTTGTCCCAGAATTTCCATGATAGATATTTTTGTCCTTCTAAATGTATGAAATTATGTTTATTCGAGGATATTTGTGGCAGGATTGTTTGTAATAGCAAAATATTGGAGGAAACCTAAAATGATCTCTCTATAGGAGATTGGTTTTATATCTATGAAACAGCTACACAAGAAGATACTGTGTGTCATTAAAAAGAGCAAAGTGGCTCTTAAGAACTTAGATGTCTAAGACATGTTATTATCTCTAGGATACTTTGTTAGATTAAAAAAAGATACAAAACAGTTACATCCTATTCTACCATTTGTCACAGAAGCAACATAGGAATAAAAATAAACACACAGCTATGCTGGAAGGTCATGAGATGTGCTACCTGCAGGTGAGGACAGTGGGGAAATCTCTGCAGCTATAGGTACAAGGGAAGATAGACCACACAGCACAGCAAAGCTGAGGATACATAACCCCTGGGGGTGGGAGAGAAGCCTCCCGCAGAACCTCCGACTGATGCCAGATTCAGATTTCAGACGGCCATTGGAGGGAGGTCTGACACCAGCGGCAATTTATTGGTTATGGGAGAGCTGCTCTATTCTCCCATTTTCAGAGAGGCCAATGTCGATGTCTGCCTTAATAGTCAGCCAGGATTAGGACTCTCTGAACTTGGAGTGCTTACAGGAATAGAAAGGAACTTTCGTAACTGGGTGAAGGTTATTAACTAGTGCGCTCCAGCAAATATCACATGTGCTGATGAGATAACAAACCTTCCCACTGCTAAGAAGTAAATCAGTATGTCAAAGTTCACTGCTGGTGCTGCTGCTTTGTGTGGTACTGCGTTCTGGCCAATGTAATAAACCAAGTTTAAAAAAGATAATTAGATATTGGGTACAGATGAAATTGTCATTAATTAGAGACAGCTTATGACTGCTTAAAGAAGCTTTTTGGTTTGGCTACATTAAGAATCTCCTTTATTGGGCAGTGCCTGTGGCTCAAAGGAGTAGGGTGCTGGCCCCATATATTGGAGATGGCAGGTTCAAACCCAGCCCCAGCCAAAAACTGCAAAAATAAAAAAAACAAAAAAAAAAAACAATCTGTGTATGGTGTTGAAACAAATTTGAAAATAAATTAAATCATTAAAGCATCAGTCTCTCTCTCTCTCTCTCTGTCTCTCTCTCTCCGTATATGTATATACATACACATTTCCACAAAAATAATATTGCTGGATTAAAGAGCTAAATACAAAAGCCAAAGCTCAAACACTTTTAGGAGAAAATTTGGAAGAATACTTTTATTCACCATTTATCTCAGACTACAAGGGAAAAACTGGTAGATTACAAAAATACTGAAAATGTCAGGATTCTCAAAAATCTAATGAATAAGGTAAGGCAACAGCAGTGATTTGGGGACATAGTTAGGCCAACTGATTGGTTGCAACTGATTAATATACATAATAGATATAGAATACTTATATATCAATAAAATGACAGCCTAGTAGAAAAATGACCAAATGCCATGAATGGGGAATTCATAGAAAAAAGATAAATGTTACCCTGGGGTAATTTTACTTAGCCTCCTTGGTAATACAGAAAATGTAAATTAATGCAATAAGGCACTAATATTTATAAGAAAAATAATTACAGATTAAATATATTCATCAGTGATAAAGGTAAGAGGAATGGCTCTTTTCTAAATTGTTGGTAGCAGTATAAAAAGTAGGAGACTCTTTAGGAGAAAATTTGAAACATTAACGTGTGGTCACAATGCATATGATATTTGTCCAAATAATTCTATTTCTAGAAATCTAACCTATGTGCCTTGCAAATTAATATATGCAAGATATTTATCATATTATTTGAATAACAATAAATGGAAACAACTTAAGTGTCCACTAATAAGAGAGTGACCAAATAAATTATATTTTATGTATATTGCAGGAGAGTCCAGAGCTCATGCTCTTAAACACTATGTGTGGATATTTCTCTCATTCCACTGTGTCACTTTTGCATAGTCACAGTAATTTGTCTTCAATAGTAGTCAATCAACAAATAAATCCGTTAATTCTCCATTTATTCATTCTTCCTTGCCTTATTTTTATAGTCACTGATTTGGACCCGCCTGGAACCATGTTTTAAGTGATATTAAGATTTTGTGGAAAAAATCTGAAAAGAGCTTCAGGTGCATTCATGTTATAAGCTCTTAATGTCACTTTATCTATCATGTTGAGGCTTCTTCCATCCCATGGTACTAATTATAAAAATATTCCACTGAAAATATCTGGCCTAGCTAGTTGATGGGATGTAACAGGATTTGTATCCTATTTTGGACTCTTACAAGCAACATAATCTAGCACAAGTGGCCAAAACTCACTGGGCCTCAGGTTCTTCATCTATAGAATGGGGTAATGATATCAACTCTGCTATATTTTGGGAAGGATTAAATGGGAGATGAACATAGCACATAAATGAGGCTAAGTAAATGTGTTCTATTTGAAATGTTACCAGGGAGGAACTCATACTTCAGCCAGCGAGAACACAGGTAAAGAGGCAACTGCAGAATTATACAGAACAATGTCATGAGCCGGGGGAAGCACAGATGGGGGTGACACTGGAAATGTTTTAGCACATGGTTTCAGTTGGTACCAACAAACGTGCACACACATCAGTGGCCAGCAGGCAGAAACTGACCTCTGGAAGCCCCACAGTGACCCAGATGTCAAATGTTTAGCAGCTGTGAAGAGTAGGTGTGTAAAAGGAGAAAGACCTTTCTCCTCCCCCACCTTTTAGCTTAAAAGTTACTTAACGATCTAACTAGTTACCAGATAATCATGTCCCCCAGTCCTCCCCTAGGGAGTTGTGAAGGCCATCACAATCCTGGGCTGAAGGTCAAACAACATATGGAGAAAGTACAATTTAGGAATGTGGCGAACACTGTTAAAAGAGTCCTAGAGATAAGAGGGTTTAACAAAATATAGCTAAAAATGGTAACTTTGGGGAAGGGTATAAGAACTCTAAAAAGTTCACTCAAAGGAAGGCAGGCTTTGAGAAAACTCTCCTTGTCTTCTTGGGATTCTGAGTCTTGATAATAAAGGACAACTTCAACCTACATAAGCATTTGGTGGCTAGTTACTGGTGCTCAGTTACAGATGCAGTGGGGAGTTTCTGGGGATAGAAGCCAGGGCAGCCGGCACTACAGGAAAGGATTCTGCAGTCACTTGAGGAGAGTTGGGTTAGTGAGAATTTCCAGCAAGAGCAGATGCATTTAATATTTTGACCACTGGAACGGACCTCTAGCTAATCTCAGCTCTTTGGGGACACAGAAGAGGGGCATTTACATTAGGGGGAGTCAGGGAATACTTTCTGGCATAGGAAATATGCCAGAAAATCAAATGTGTAGAAATGGGGAATGAATTAAAACTGCACCACCATATTTTCCTTCTCCAAGTCTCATAAAAGGTACAGAAGAATACTAAAGAATTATCATGAGGTTTTTACCAACAGAAAACAAATGATGAAAAAAATTAAGTTTGAACCTCAAAGTCCAAAACATAATGGTCAAGGAAAGGAATGTGAGGGCTTGAGGAGTACAGAGAGACCTCAGCAGGGCTGGCTCCTAATGGCTGCTCTCCAGGGCTCAGAAGCCAAGGCACTGAGTTGTCAGAGGCCTGAAAATTCACACTGTGCAATCACTCGCAAAGAGAGGACCTTTTTAGATTTCTTTGTCTGAGAGAGATGGGGAAATGGCTGCTGGAGGGACAGGTGTGAATCAGGGAGTGTGAACAATATAGCAGTGACTTTCTTCACCCAAAAGGATACGGCAGCGACATAGAAATTGGTCGTATCCCTGTAAGAGTGGGGCGTCCCTCTACTCCCACTGCAACCAGATGAAACTAGAACAAATACTTGGAGGGAGGGAAGAATTCAGGCATTAAAAAAGAAAGACAGAAAGGGAAAAAAAAGTATTTTTTTGAGCATTTCCTGAACAACTAGCATTTTCTTAGGGTATAGGAAAGTGAGTGGACTGTTGGGGGGCCTAATACAGGCAGACATGAACTCTCTACCTTCCTCCTCCTCTTATCCTCCAAAGACAAAGGATCTGGCTAGCCCACCCTCTTGAGAAGTTCCTGACAAAAGACCCTACCTAAGACCTTACCTTTCCAACCCTGCCCAGGCCCCACACTCCCCTTTCAGTTCATCCCCACTGTGGCCTTGTCTCTAGGCCCCACCACTTACACCTTTCATGGACTGTGAGATACCTACTCATATGAAAATTACAGCTCTATGGGAAAACAGTAACCCAGACGTGATCAGATCAAACAGAATGCCTGATCAGAGGCAGGCAAACATGAGCCTGATGAAAAATGCAATGTGACAACCAAGTCGACCTCCGTCAGGTGCAAAGGAGGTATGTGTGTGGGGGGTGGGGTGAGAGAGGCTGAGGAACATGGGGTAAAAATAAGAGGAAGCCAAACTAGAAGAAAATATGAAATGGAAAGAAATCATTAGTGATGCATTTATGCTACAATGCTATTTATATATTGACTCAGTTCATAGCAATGTCCTATATAGTTGCAATTTAGTAAGAAAAAAATTCAGATTAGCTCCAGATAAAATTGTAAAATGCAGTTAAATAAAAAATAGAACTTGTAGATCTCAGACTCTCAGCCAAAACAAAGTCATCACAGAGCTCAAATATAAATTAAATTTTTTTAAATGTAAAGGCAGCTAGAGACAGAAAGAAAATCTTTGTAAATCACTTATCCAGTAAAAACAAACAAACAAACAAAAACAAAACCCTTATATCTAGAATATGCAGAGAATATTCAAAACTGAATAGGAAAACAAACAATTCCGAAACAAATCAATTTTGTTTTGAAGGGTCAGCTCTTATTGGCTATGTGTTTTGATGCAGTGCTTTCTTTTTATTCTTTATTAAGGAAAATGGATCTATGATTACTATTCTATAATTTTAAGAAACATGTTTTTAAGCAAGTTAAGGCTGAGTTTTTTTCTGGGTATTTGCATTAGAAGCCTTCATCAGGAAAACAGGGAGCAAGTCTGAAACCTAATATGCCATTTTAAGTAACTGGAAAAGGGAGATCAATCCAACCCCAAACTCAGCAGAAGAAAAGAAATAACAAAAATTAGAGCGGAATTAAATGAAATTGAAAACAAAAGAATCATTCAGAAGATCAACAAAACAAAAAGTTGGTTCTTTGAAATGATTAAGAAAATCAATAAACCTCTGACTAAACTAATAAGCAACAGAGAAGTAAAATTTCTAATAACTTCCAGAAACAATTGTTTCGGAAACAATAAAGGAGAGATAACAACAGATACCACAGAAATTCAAAATTTCCTTAATAATTACTACAAAAAACTCTGTTCTCAGAAATATGAAAATGTGGAGGAGATGGATAAATACCTGGAAGCATGCCACCTTCCTAGACTCAATCAGAAAGAATTAGAAATTTTGAATAGATCTATATCAAGCACTGAAATAGCATCAACTATACAAAATCTCCTAAAAAAGAAAAGCCTGGCACCAGAAGGTTTCACATCAGAATTCTACCAAGCCTTCAAAGAGGAACTAGTACCTATACTACATAACCTTTTCCAAAACATAAGAAAGGAAGGAATTCTCCTCAACAGAGTCTATAAAGCAAATATCACCTTGATCTCTAAATCAGGAAAGGATCCAACAAAGAAAGAAAATTATAGACCACTATCATGAATGAATATCATTGCAAAAATATTCAATAAGATCCTACCAAACAGAATTCAATGACACATCAAAGAAGTTATACACCATGATCAAGTTGGTTTTATCCCAGGATTACAAGGTGTGTTCAACATATGTAAATCTATAATATAGTACATCACATAAATACAATCAAAAACAAAGACCCTATGATTCTATCAACTGATGCAGGAAAGGGTTTTGATAATATCTAGCATCCTTTCATGATTAGAACATGTAGGAAAGCAGGCTTACATGGGAAATTTCTTATATGATAGAGCCCATCTATAGCAAACCCACAGCCAATATCATATTGAATGTAGTAAAATCGAAAACATTTGCACTCAGACCTGGAACTAGACAAGGATGTCCATGTCACCACTGCTATTCAACATAGTACTGGAAGTCTTAGCCATCAAAATCAGGCAATAGGAAGGAAATAAAGGGTATTCAAATGGGGACAGAGGAGGTCAAATTCTTGCTTTTCACAGATGACATATTATAATACCTGGAATACCCTAGGGACTCAATACAAAGATCTTAGAAGTGATCAAGGAATACAGCAGTGTCTTAGGATACAAAATCAACACCTACAAATCAGTAGCTTTTATATATACTAACGATAGTTAAGCTGAAAATATAATCAAAGACTCTACTCCTTTTACAATAGTGTCAAAGGAGATGAAATACCTGGTAATTTATTTAACAAAGGATGTGAAAGATCTCTATAAAGAGAACTATGAAACCCTGAGAAAAGAAATAGCAGAAGATGTTAACAAATGGAAAAACATACCACACTCGTATTTGGGAAAAATCAACTTTGTTAAAATGTCCATACTACCCAAAGCAACCTACAGATTTAATGCAAACCCCATTGAAGTACCAATGTCATACTTTAAAGAACCTGAAAAAATAGTACTTCATTTTATATGGAATCAGAGCAAAACCCAAATAGCCAATACAATACTTAGAAATAAAAACAAATCTGGAGGCATCATGCTAACAGATTTCATGTTATACTATAAATCTATAGTCATCAAAACAGCATAGTACTGGCCCCCAAATAGAGGTGCAGATATTTGGAATAGAATAGAGAATTTAGAGATGAACCTAGCCACATACTGTCATTTGATCTTTGATAAGCCTAATAAAAACATGCATTGGGAAAAAGAATCCCTATTTAATAATTCAATTTTTAAATGGGCAAGATTTACCCAAGTGAAATGAAACCTGTGTTTACACAAAATGTTAGAGTCAGATATTCATAGAAGCTTCTAACATAGAATGTTAGAAGTCAAATATTCATATTATTATTCATGAATAAAATTCATATTATTTACTTTATTTTATTTATTTATTTTTAAGAGACAGAGTCTCAGTATGTCACCCTCGGTAGAGTACTGTGGCATCACAGCTCACAGCAACCTCCAGCTCTTAGGCGTAGGCAATTCTCTCGCCTCAGCCTCCTGAGTAGCTGGGACTACAAGCACCTGCCACAATGCCTGGCTATTTTTTTGTTGCAATTTGGCCAGGGCTGGGTTCAAACCCACCACCCTCAGTATATGGGGCAGGCGCCCTATTCACTGAGCCACAGGCACCACCCAGAAGCTTTATCTGTAATCACTCAAAATTCAAAACAATTCAAATGTCCCTAAAGTGGAGAGTGGATAAATACACTGTGGTACATCCATAAAGAGCAACAGAATTCAGCATAGAAAGGAACAAGCTGCTGACACCCACAAAAACATGGATGAATCTCAAATGTGTTACATTAAAGAAGCCAAAATCTACGTACTGTATGATGCCATTTATATAATACGCTTGAAAAGGCAAAACTACAGAGACAGAATGGTGGTTGCCAGGTGGAGTGCAATCTAGGTACAAAAAGGCAGGGGCACATATTTTGGAGATGATGGATTGTTCAATACCTTGATGTGGTGGTAGTTTCATGGCTGGTCATCAATGTGCAGAACTCTACATTAAAAGGGTAAATTTATGGCATGTTAATAATGCCTTAGGAAGAAAATGGAAAGGAATTTTAAAAATAAATGAATTAGAAACATCAAGGAACCAAGAAAAATACGAAAAAAAAAATTGGTGATGTGGAGATATAACAGAAAATGCACATGATAAGTACAGAAAATAATATAACCGAAAATGCACATGATAAGGACAAGATACTAAAATAGGAGAGAAACTAATGTTTGTATACAGATAATTGAACATAAGGTAAACATCTTATGTCTCTGAAACAAAAGCAAAAACTAAAACCCTATACTTGGAAAAAATATGTGCAATATTTAAAACAAGAAAAACTTCCTGATATAAAGAATAAATAACCATACCATAGTTAAAAAATTATCTCAGAAATCTCAACACTAAGAGGTATGCTATTTAAGCTATGGAGTTTAATAAACATATTTCTCTATGACTCCAGACAAAAAAGTAAAAGTTCCTCTTATAAAGAAAAAAAGTCAGCTGGACTCAGATTTTCTCACACTGATAATCTGTACCAGAAACATATGAAGTTCTAAGCAAAAAAGAGCCACCTCAAAATGTTATTCATTGTCATTAAAATCTAAAGGCAATAAAGAGACATTGTTAAACATCAAACAACTCAGAATATATGTGACTCCTGTTGGAAATGAAAAACAAACAACAGGCTAGGCGCCTGTAGCTCAGTGGCTAGGGCATACACTGGGGCTGGCTGGTTCAAACCCGGTCCAGGCCTGATAATCAACAATGACGACTACAACAAAAAAATAGCTGGGTGTTGTGGTGGGAACCTGTAGTCCCAGTTTCTTGGCAGGCGAACCACTTAAGCCCGTGAGTTTGAGGTTGCTGTGAGCTGTAACACCACGGCACTCTACCGTGGGTGACATAGTGAAACTCTGTCTTAAAAAAAAACAAAAAAGAAAAAAAGAAAACAACAGCTACCTCCGTTTCAGTGATGTACAATTAAAAGGCTTTTTAAAAAGTAAATAGACAGAATTGGAGAAAATATATTAAATTACTTTGTAATGAGGGTTGAATCCACTTAAATATAAAATAATAACTACAAAAATTATGAGTATAGATCTTTCTTTTTTTTTATATAGAGACAGTCTCCCTTTGTCACTCTCTGGTAGAGGGCCGTGGCATCACAGCTCATAGCAACCTCCGGCTACTGGGCTTAGGCGATTTTCTTGCCTCAGCCTCCTGAGTAGCTGGGACTACAGGCACCCACCACAACGCCCGGCTATTTTTTGCTACAGTTTGGCTGGGGCCAGGTTTGAGCCCACCACCCTTGGTATATGGGGCTGTCACCCTACCCACTGAGCCAAAGGTGCCACCTGGGTATAGATCATTTTGCAAACATTATATACCTGAAAATCTATTAAAAAGGTTTTAAGATAAAAAAAAAAATTTGATCTTGGCAGAATTATTAGTGGCCTCAATTTAAAACTGAAACGTAAAGGTTTTTTTTTTTTTTAATAACTCTTTTATTTATTTTTCTTAATCTTCGTTTGTTATTTTTGAAAGATCATTTTGGAGATAATACTATGTCTGATAAAGAGGTATCTGTTTCAAAGTGAAGTGTCTATTTAGTCCTTTCACTTTCAAATTCAATTTGAATTCAGAAAAAATTAAATATAATAATTTTAATAAAAGTGGAATCTGTGGAATAGTGTCATATTTATAACAATTTTTTATTAGCTCTCTATCCTTTTTGTTCTGTAAATGCATAGAAAGATGTCCATGGTAGTAATAGCATGACAAATTGTATTAATATTTAACCTTTACTGTATGTCAAATACATCTAGGTGTCTTACATGGGTTAGCACATGTATTCTGAACCCTGGAGTGTAGACACTGTCCTTATCAACTTCCTTTACAGATGAGGATACTGAAGCACAGTTGTGTCCTACCCCTGGACACACATGGGGACATGGGGAGACCAGGAGAGACCCAAGCAACCCATCCGGCTCTGGACAGGGCTCTGCCCTTTGCTAACATGCTGAACAACTTCCCTAGGATTAATGGGGAGCCAAATCTGGAAGAAGAATTTTTTTTCACTTTTTTCTTTATACATATTTTTCCATATTGTTTGAATTCTTTTAATGATGTCTATTTATTTAAATAGCAAAGCATAATTTGTCTTCAAGATTTTTGCAAATAGTTGTAAGAAAGTTTAAAACAGGCCAGGATATAAACAGCAAGTTGGAAATGTACATGGTTTTCCGTCTTTGAATGTGGCTATCTTTTGAATTTTCACATTTTAAAATATTGAAGAAAAATGAGTGATTTGATTCGAAGTGAGAATGACTTCCATGTTAGGCAGATCAAGCCACATAGCCATTTCTCGATGAGTTTCATCTACCTTTTAATTTTTATATTGGTGTTACTTGACCCTTTGCGTGTTAATTTCTTCCAAAATACATTGTTTTGAAATACACTCATTCCTGTTTCTTCTGTAAGTGCACTGAGATCCTCCAAAATGAAGGAGGACTATTTCTAAATAGAACGGAGTCCAGATAATATGGAGAAATAAAATGGGGAAAAAACATGCCTGTGGGAAAAAGATGTTTTTCTAAAAAGAAAAATTGATTTGGAAGAACTAACGTCAGATGTTTGTAAAGTTTATTATGGGTTTTATATGAAGGCATGGCTGCCGTCTCCCTCTGTTCATCTCTACTAATCCTACAGAGAAAAATTTTGTGGTACTTATCTTACTCATTTACATAAATTACTTATTTCTATAAATAAATATTTTATCATCATATACAAATGACTGGATGGATTCTCACTAAATTTGGATAGTATTAGAGGCCTAGATTCCCTTAACATATAGGGTTAGTGAGCCAGAAATTACATTAAGAAACAGGGGAGTCATTTCAGAGCAGTTGAAACTATAGAAAAGAATTTATTAAATTTGGAGGTAGTATTTTAAGATAGTCTATCTTAAAGCATATCCTTTGTACTATAAACAAAATTTCTTTTAAGTTTTCTTAAAAGAGCCCCTCAAAAGGGCAGACAGCCATCTCCCGATCCACTGACACTTACGCACAGTGAGAGGACTGTGTGGCCACTGAGCTGGGCCAGCTGGGCCCGGCTAGTTAAAGACAAAGGCTCCAATCCTGCTGCGACTGGAAGTCATAAAGACCAACCCACGGAAAGCAGGCACCTTGGTCACCCAGCTGTGCGGCCCTCCACTGTCTGACAGCCAGGTCGATTCATTGTTAAGGTTAGTGATTCACCTTAACAATGACTCACTCACCTGGGTACATTGGAGAGGCTAGCTGGAAACAATGACAGTACAGTGACAATTAATATGCTAGGGGACCGACCTTGGGGTACCATCCCTGTGCCAGGCCTTTCACTTGTGTGGACCCCTTCAATCCTGACAACTGAACAAAGAGGGAAATTTCATGATCCAGCGATATCAAGGAGAAAATGAAGACTTTAAACAATGGAGCACTTTTCTCAAGGTGACACCCGGTAAACGGCAGAGGCAGCAGACAAACCAAGGCTGGCTGAGGCTTCCCCGCAGGGTTTTGGATCCCTGTGCCACCGCTGACTGAAGGTGTGGCCTTGCAAGCTCCTTAACTTCTCTGTCACTCTGTTTCCGTGCCCACAGAGTGGGGACTCAAAAGTATCATGGCTGCAGCGCTGTGACCAGGGTTGATGCTTGACAAATGCAGGCGCCTGGGGTTAATGGTTATTACTGTAATTACAGTAGCTCATGGAGCCGTCTAGTCTCTGCTTCTTTTACCCTTCACTCCACAAGGAAAAGATGCTGAATGCTTAAAAAGAAAGCAAATTTGATAACTTGATTGATTTTTCAAATTTGGTTCTGATTTTTTAAATTTTGCAAGACCCTGAATCTAAGATTCCAGGACTGGATAATGCCTGGCACTTTAACTCTCTGATACTGACACCCACGTGACGGATAGTGAAGCTCAGAGTAGGGATGTGGCTGCAGGAAATCACAACTTAGCCACGATGACAGGGAGCTTCAGGAAGGATTTTTAATGGTGGCATGCTTGGTGACTAATTTGTCCCTGCTCCCAGACTGTCTTGGCCTTAATTCCTGGGACTGCTCACCTCTCTGAAAGTACTCCGTGTCTCATGTAGTCAAGTCCTCTTTTGAATGTCACTGAGGAATCAAAGGACACAAGGAACATCCTTACTAAGCAGGGGGGTTGAGGCCGTGCGTATGTGGCACCCGCCAGCTGAGCTGCGCTGAGGAATCACTCACTTTCTGGGGCAGGAGATTGTTGCTGATGCAGTGCTGTCAATGGCTCTTTGTACCTGCGTCCTCATTACTTTACCAACTTGACTGAACACTGGAGTTTTTCTTCTGTCCTGTTGACCTGGTTGACACGAGTAAAAACACGTATCTTTTGTTACATGTTCATTTTCCACTGGAATCAATTTGGAGAAAAAAAAAAAGAATAGAAGAGCAGAAGAGCTGGCCTCCTCTTGGCTAAGTGATAAGAATAGAGGCTGGAGGGTAAGGTGGGAAATTCCCGGGCGAGGGGAGGGGTTACAGGGAATTCCAAAGTGGTTTCAGGAACACAAAGAAAAACTAGTTGACAAGGAGGTTGCACTGGCTGATGACACTTACCACTCTTCAAGCCATCGGGGCCAATACTCATCTAAAAACGACAGAAGGGTGGACACATGGAGAAAGAGAAGAGAAACTTTCTGGTTTACCTTTTTCAGAGCGGTGCTTCAGATAACCGAGAAGCATCTACTGAGGAGTTCTTTGACCCAAGTGATACTGCCGTGCTTGTAAAACCCGATTCCTCCTCTCCCAAGATCACTTTCATCTTGGGTTCAAAATAAACAATCCTCTGTGCCTGTCCTGAGTGAGGGTGATGCACCTTCCCCGAGCAGAACATTCTCTCCCACACACTGAATCAACCTGTGTGGGTGAGTAATGGAGGTGTCTGGACTGTGTACAATTACAGGTTACTGCATGTCCTGCGTCACGCCTCTCCGGGAGTGTCCTCCCCAGGGCTAGGGACAATCCCTCAGTTGATCCCTTGTTCTAGAAACATCCAAACTGATAGATAGGTTCATGCAGTTTAAAGCCCCACTGTACCCAGGTGAACCCGGGCCAATTTGTGACCTTTGTCATTTACAATGTTCCCACATTGGTCTTCTTTCCTTCAGCCTCACCAATATCCTACTTGGCAAATCTGCCCTCACCTCCCTGTTCTGACCGGGCCGTGGACACCACTGCGCCTTATGTGTTGCCTCAGTGCCGTGCTCCTGTAAGCCCAAGCTGCCTGAGGTCCTGCACACGCCTGTGGCTCTGGCTTGTCACACCTCGTCACAATCCTGCCTCTGCCTGGACCCTCCTCTCACCTGCTGTCACCAGACCAGTTCGTACTCACCTTTCTTGGGAGCTCTGACATGATGCTCTCCAGGAAGCTTTTCTTAAATTCCTGGGTTAATGCCCAGGTATGGGCATCGTTCTGTGTTAGCACTAGTCTTGAGATTCTATGTCCATCTTCTGGGTGAAACTGTGGAATCCTCTTGGGCAGAGACCTTGTCTTAGTTACTCCTGAGTCCCTAGCACTTACCTCCGGGCCTGACACTTAGTAAAGACTCACAGAATGTTTGCTGAGCTGATGTGATTCCCATAGCAACACATTCTGAACAGATCCTGTCAACAAGTCTGTTCCTTCATTTTGCACAACCCTTGACCTTACCGTGGGGTCAAGTGGGGTAGGGCGGGAAGGTGAGTTTCAGATGACTGACAACTTCCCCTGGAACCAGAGTCTTTCCCGAGCACAGGGTTGGGGACTAACCTCTGGCCTTGTGAGAGTGAAGTGAGATCCTGGAGCTTTATTTTCTCGGCTCCTCTGGCCACTCATTGATGGTTTCCTTTGGCGCCATTCACATGCTCTGTGGGCTCCTGTGCCTTCTGGCTGGCCGGGCCCTAGGTGTGAGCTGGCTGCTGCACACGCCCCGCTCAGGACACACAGAGCCTTTTAGAAGCCGTGGTAAACAGCCTTCTGGTGGGGCTGTGGCCAGAGCCTTCCACAGCTGTGCCTGGGTGAGGGAGGCTTACAGTGACCTTTTGTCCCTCTGGCTTTTCCCCACTGCCCCTTCGATCTTATGCTTCCCAGCTAATGGGCAGTGTGGGGTGGTGTGCCCAGAGAAACTGGGGTGCAGACCTCATTAGGAAGGGACAGTGGATGGCTCCCGGGTGTGCGTCAACCCCCTGACCAGCCCAAAGGAGCCCGCCCTGGGGAGCAGCAAGGAAACCGGGCTTATGTGGCATAAGGGCACATGTACCACAGCACATATCACACACACACCACACACAGACCACGCACCACACACACCATACACCACACCACACTGCACATCACACCACACAGACTATACACACCACACACACCATACACCACATCACACCACACCACACCCATCACACACACAGACGACACACATATTCCACACACAGACCACACACAGACCATACACACCACACACACACTGCACATCACACCACACCCATCACACACACCACACCACACACATACCACACACATATTCCACACACCATACAACACACTACACACACACACACACACACTGCTAACCACATCACACACTACACACCCCTCACCACACACACTGCACACAGCACATACATCACACATACCACACCACACACACATACATGCACTACGTACATCACACACCCACAACACATACCACACACACTTTATACACACCACACACATACACATACCCCACACACATACACACACTACACACCACACACATCACACACACCACACTTACATATCACACACCACACACATACCCCCCCACTATATGGATACCACACACTGCACACCATATGCCATGCATATTGCACCACACCACACACACCACACACATATTCCACACACACCATAGACCACCCAAACTCCACGCACACGCACTAGACAAACACCACACATACCACACACACACCATAAACATCACATACACCACACCCTCTATACCACTCATATACCATGCACATACACACACCCCACACACATGCACACCACACAGACCACACACACACCATGCTCATGCCATACACACCTCACGCACATACACATACCATGCACACATGTATTCCACACACATCACATTATACCCCACATACACCACACACATAAACACACCCCACACACTGCACATAGTACACACAGTACACACCCTGCACACCATGCATGCCACACATACACCACACTGCACCATACACACTGCACAAACCACACACCACACCACATATATACCACATACTCCATACATATATCACACACACATCACACACCATATACACACCACACACACATATCACATATATACCACACGTACCCCCCACACCACATACCACACAAATAACACACTGTACACACCCTACACCTCACACACATACCCTCCATACACTGCACACACAAACGTATTATATACACCACACACACTCTACATCACACACCACAATACACCACACGCATCACACTCTCTCACCCCACACGAACCATACACACGTTCATCCCATGTACACGCTCCACCCACGTCACATGTATCTTACTCCCCACACACGGCATACACACATAGTACACACCCCATACCCACTCGTGTCCCCTCCCACACACATACACAGCCATATCACACACACCCCATGTTCACCCATTTACCCCATACCAGGCACCACACACCCCACAGTCACATTTTTAATCCTTTGGTCCTTGGGAACAAATGATGGGTGGTTGATACTTTCTCATGACCAGCTCCTTAGACAAAAGAATCATTTGCATCTTTACTGGCTTTTTGGTTGTAGGAATCAGATGGACTTTGTCAGGGAGACCAGGGCATGAGATTAATTTCCACAGTGACTCTTATGCCAAGGGGTGCATGCAGTTGTAAAATCTCAAAATTTCTTTTATCTTTGAATAACGATAGAAGCTGAGAGCAGAGGAAGGGAAGAGAGAAAGAGGGCAGGAGCAGTGAACATTTTCAGCGGAAGTAAAGATTCTCAATGGATTTTTTCACAGTGTTGAGTTCCATAAAAAGCCAGCTGCAGGTGGCTCACGTCTGTAATCCTAGTACTCAGGGGCCAAGGCAAGAGGGTCTCTTGAGCTCAGGAGTTCGAGACCAGCCTGAGCAAGAGCAAGACCACATCTCTACTAAAAATAGAAAAATTAGCCAGGTATAGGGGCAGACACCTGTAGTCCCAGCTTCTTGGAAGGCTGAGGCAAGAGTACTGTTTGAGCCCAGGAGTTTGAGGTTGCTGTGAGCTATGATGCCTTGGCACTCTACCCAGGGCCTAGAGTGAGGCTCTGTCTCAAAAAATAAATAAATAAGAAGAGTGCAGCTGCCATCCTTACCCTGTGTAAGAAGAGAACTGGCTGAAACAAGCCCATATTATTACAACTGCTGCTTTGTTTCTCCTACGGTCAGGTGGAAGATCGGACTCCGAATTTGAAAACCCACAGCAGTAGATATGAACGAAACTTTGGAATTGGGTCCAGCTGTGCATCAACAGGCGCTCAGGGCCTCGCTCTGTGGATGGTTTGTCTGCTGACCATGGTCACCGTATGATGTTCCTTTCGAAACAAGAGGACAACTTAGACTCAGCTTGGCCAATACGCGTGTCTTTCTTCCATTTGGGTCTCTGCTGAGGGAGAAAGAGCTTCCTCATTTTTATCACCCAGACATGCCATTTAGAAGAGCTGGTGTATTCATTTGCTAGGGCTGCCATAACAGAGCAGCACAGAATGGGTGGCTCACACAACAGAAACGGCCTTTCCCACAGTCGGGAGGGTGGGAGTCTGAGGTCCAGGGATCAGCAGGGCAGTTCTCCTGAGGCCTGTCTCCTTAGTTTGCAGGGAGCCACCTTCAATGTCGGCTTCCCTCTGGGCCTTTCTAGGCCCAAATCTTCTCTTCTTTTAAGGAAACCAGTCCTACTGGATTAGGACCCCAAAGACCTTAGTTAAACTTTACTTCTTTAAAAACTTTATCTCTAAATAGAGTCAGAATCAGGGGTACTGGGGGTAGAGGCTTTTTCACATAAGAATTGGGGGCACGACTGGGCCCATGACAACTGGTACTTAAATTCTTCCTCCTGCAGTTTTGTTAAAGACTTTGTAAAGAAGCTTTACATTAGAGAAATATTCTCTGCCATAAAATACCAAGACGCTGCTTCCTGTCAAAATCACTCTTTCCTAGCAGAAGTTCCCAGACACCTCTCTTGGGGTTTCATTAAGAGCAATACGTCTGTGTGGCTAGCTTTCCCAGCGCGGCCCTGGGCAGAGGGTAATTATGCTGTCTTATTCAGTTCCACTAAGACAGAGCCATTGCCCATTGAAGTCTGTTATACTTCATAGAGTGAAAGGAGGTGGTGGATTATTTGGGGGAAAGGTCGAAATTGGTATTTAATGTGTGGGTAAATGGTACGGATGGATGTGACCACTGTGCCTCCCAACCTGAACCAGGCCTGGACTGTTTCCCAGAAGCTTGAATGGGAAATTTCCCATTACTCCAGCCATGCATGGAGCACTTTGGGAATTCCCAGAAAGCCCTGCTGCAGAATAACTTACTTGGCAGCAAATTCTTAACTTCAGTGTTTAGAAACCACCAGTCCTTGTGCAGAGAACCAAATGGGGGTGAATCACGAGGGGCCACGCTGAGCTGTACCACAATAGTCAGAAAAGGAGGTTCTTCTGAGAAAGTCATTGCAGTCATTTTCACATACACTCTACAACCTGCCTCTGAAGATCATTCCAAGACATGCTTCAGAACAACTGTTGTGAGCAATGTCGAGCGTTGGGCAACCTCCAGAGGTCATAGCACTCACTGCGTTCACACTGTACTCATTTTTAAAAAATAAGCTTTCTTTTTCTCATTTGCAAATAGTGAGCAGCAAACATTTTTGGAGAACCAGTTCTTGGCCCAGAAATGTGCGAAGCGCTGGGGACATAAAGAGCCTCATAGCAGTCCCGGCCCCCGAGCGAGAGCGACACGGACACAGACACGCGTCCCAAGTGCCGCCAACGCGACGGACAGCCCACCCTGTCTGGAGCTGAGAGGGTTGAAGAAGCTGGGAAGAGACAGAGTTTACTATTTGAAAAAAACAACCGTCCTCCCAACCTTGATAGTCGCCATTTTATAGATCGGTGTTTTTACTTTTATCTCTTGTGAAACTCCAAGCTCATGAGGACCAAGCTTCAGTGCGCTGTGCTGTCAAATAAGAGAGAAGTGGCGAAAGTCGCAGGCCTCGGTTGTCCAGCGCAGTGCAAGGGAGAGGTGGATCATCTGCAGACACCAGCCTTGGAGAGAGGGGACACGCAGGTCCACGTGTGCAGACTCCCTCTGAGCTGGAAGCCTCTCTGGAGTCCCACCAACCCTCCCTGCATCCCATTAGGACTCTGGGAATTCCAGCAACATCGGGAATTAGGGTCCTAGGCTCAGCCTCCAAAGGCAGTTAGTTCTTGGGGTGATGACCTGGACCAAGAGGGGACTGCTGTGTGTGGAGATTGGTGGAGCACACCTGGGCTCTTTCGTAAACACAAATACCTAGCTGCTCTGTCCCGGATCTTTCCCCGGGCTCATCGTGCTGAGTTAGGAAAACCGGACACAGCCTGAATGCCCCACAGGAGGGTGCTGGATAAATTCACTCTGTGCATTCATAGTCTAGACCAGCGGTTCTCAACTTTGTATTCTATTAATTTCAGCAAGACATCTAGACTTAGGAACTTACCCGAATTGTATTAACGGGCAGCGGCATTCGGCAGGTTGAGAACCACTGGTCTAGACTATTGTACTGCTATAAAAGTCAAGTTCCTGAAGAACCTCCCAGTTTCCAATGACTGAAAAAGGCAGGTTATATGATTTTGATCACATGGGGATCTCAGTCATGTTTAAGCCAACCAGTTACAGAAAAGGCATTTTTTCTCTGAGTGTGGGCTTATTGATTTTTCCGTATTTTCTGAATTTTTATACAAACAACAAAAAGTTATTTAATTGTTGGAAAAGCAAGAGGTCCACCAAAGCCAAGCAGCAAAAGGAATCTCTGGCCTTGCGGCTGACCTTGGGGGACAAAGATTTGTGTCTTCCCACCCCCCACCCCCCTTCAATTGCTCTCCAGATAGATCTTCAACCAAGGAAGAACCACAAGCTGCAAACCACACCCAGCAGGCAAGAACCCACATCAAAGAAACTGTCCGGGACCCTTCTTGTGTCACACCCAGCTCTTCCTGTTCAGAATCCTGGCCCTTTACAAACTCATCTGCCCAAGGTATCGTTTATTGAACAAGTACTATATTCCAGGGACAATTCTGAGACAAAATTCCTTCCCTCACTCCACTTTTTCCTCTCCTGGTTAAATCACATCTTCTCTTTGAGGTTCACTCATGTGTTGTTTACATGGCAGGGAAGATAGGAAGGAAAGAGAAACTGAAATAAACGGGAGCCCGGCCTCTATTACTATCCCAGGGAATCCCCATAATCACCATGTCAGGATTTTACAGACGAGGAAATGAGCTCAGAGAGGTTATTTAATTTATTCAAGGTCACATACAGCTCTTGATTTTCCTGTGACACCATCCTGCCCTGTAGAGAAGTAGTAAAAATTTCAAGTTTTTTTTTCTTTTTATTCCATACTCCACTTTGTATTCTATCAATTTCAGCAAGACATCTAGACTTAGGAACTTACCCGAATTTTAAGATCCATTAAATTTAAGAAAAGGTTATTGAATAATTTTTAATTTCCACAGACAAGAAAACAGCACGAAGGAAATTCCTAGACTGTATTTTCTTTTGTTATTTTTCCCTCCCTAAGACCTCACCTGCTGACTGTGGTGGGTGACACATCAGGGGTCATCCTAATAGACAGAAGTCTGAGCAGCTGGCCGGAGGCAGAGGAGCATGCTGGGCCCTCCTCGTGTGCAGGGGCCGGGCCAGCTGAGGATGGGCTTCCTGCTTTCACTTCTACTTCCTGTCTTCCTCATTTCCTTTTGCCAGCTGCAGTCTGCCGAGCTCTTTCCCATCTCAGAACTTTGCACCTGTTCTACTTGCTGGGAATACCAGCCCTGCCGGCCGTCTAGTGGCTGTCATCATCCCATCCCAGCTCATGTGCTGTCCTTTTACATCAGCCTTTGCCGGTCCTCCTTAAAGGAGACCACCCTCCACTTGCCACTTCCCTTCCCTCCTCCTGTGTATTTTCTTCATCATATAGATCATTGCTTGCAATTACCCCTTTTGTTTGTTCATGCACTTATATATCGTCTGTTTCCCCCCAAGAGGCTGCATGCTCCATGGCTGGTTTGGTCCTCACAGCAATTAGAACTATGCCTGGCACATACAAGGCACTCAATAAATATTTTGAGTGAGCCATTGGACTTTAGAGGCTGAGAGAATCACTTCATTGCAATACATCCAACCTGCAGCCAGAAAGGGTGGTGTCTGGCAGTGAGTCAGTGAGATGGGAGGTAATAAAACCAAAACATCATCATCAGGAAGGTTGAAGTCCAAGGCCACCATTTAAGCATCTAGAAACCCCTGTTTATTTCTTCCATATCATATATCCCATCCTATCTGGGGACTGAACCTGAGAGGCTTCTCTCAACTATCTTGACCACAGGTCAACTTTTTCTGGGAACATGAAGACAAAATTACTGTGGCATCAACAGGTAGAGTTTTTTCTAAATTCTCATAGAACTCAAATCTCAAGTCAACACTGTGCTGTTACACTTTGAATTCTGCTTCTTCATTTTCCTCTGTAAAGACTGGACCCCTTCCCGAGGGGAGGTTTGCCTCCGCCCCAATCCCTTCTGCTGTGATAGGCCAGCTGATCCCCTGTCACAATGACACAGAAGTGATTTAAGTCAGAGGATGACCCAATGGCAGTGTTCGTGCTATATTCCATGGAGAAAACCAAAGCCAACATCCAGTAACCAGAGAAAGGAAGATCTGGAGACCGAAACTGACCTGAATTCTGAAAGATGACTGGAGAAAAGGAAGTCTGGGAACAAGCTGGCGTTCTTCCAAAACTTGTTTATTGTGTGAATTCCTAGAAGATAGTGTGACACCCAGAAACAGGCTGGAGTGGCACACCCAAACAATTATGCTACAGAGATCTGTGAGGGCAGAAAAACAAACTCAGCAGACTGGAGGACGCAGGACTAGCAGGAGGACACAGTCTTGGCAGACTAAGTGCTTTCTGTTTGTGTTGCTGTCCTGCCATTGTTCTTGTTGACCTGCTGAACTCTATGATGAGACCCAAACTTTAATAAATGTCTTCTATTCTGAAACTTGCCTCATAAGCAACAAGGGCAGCAGCAAGTATTCTTAATTACCCACTCTCTGCTCCAGGCTAAGGAAATGCAATAGTAAAAAGTCAAGCATGGTTTCTGTCTCTGAGGAGATACTATCTCCAAGCATGGACAGAGATCTTGCAAGTCCTGAGGGATAGGGTGAGTCTCTTTTCTGCAGGATGGCTGGGCTTTAGGTCACACTGCATTTTGAGAGAAGGGAGCATGGCATCTCAATGTTCTAACACATGTGTCTCAGGGAAGAATCTCTGCAGAGGAATCCCCTACCCTCCAATAATGTCACCAAGTCATGAAACTCTTTTTTTTTTATTTTTGTTTTTTTCTTTCCTTCATCCCCTCCCCTCTCTATCTGCTTCTCCCCTTCCCCCATGCCCCACTGTCATTAATTGTCATTAATTGTCCTCATATCAAAGTTGAATACATGAGCGAAACTCTTCAATCTGAAATGCTGAGAATTAAAATCTCACTCAACAAGATCTCTCAAGGGAAATTAAGACCTGGGAGCATTCTCTAGGTTGTTTGGGTCCCCTACAACATTACTGAAAAGGTCCCCCTGTGTGATTTCTTGTGCTTTGCTTACTTGAAATCTATACTAAAAATTTTAAAGAGTTTCCTCCTTAGATTTATAAGAGTAATAACATTTTTAAAATGCAAGGATTGAGAGCCATCTAAATTATTCTCTGACGATTATCATTGCTAGCAACAAAGTGCTTGGGTTCCACAAAGGTTTTTATTTGGACCTTGCAGTCTGACAAAGAAGTTTTGATGTCACCAGCCCAGTGACTCATCTAATAGTCTACCTATTAATGCCATCATATTAGGACATTCTGGTGGCCTGACTTAGCTGTCTGTTTATGTCTAAAGGGAGGACTTGTCTCTGAGATGCAATGTGAGATGTTCTGAGAGATTAGATGTTGCCCAACTGGATTGCATGTGGGAAAGAGGGTAGAGGCTCCTTGGATACTAGTCTGATGGCAAATGACTTGGTGTGAGTGAAGCCCTGAGAAGAAACTCTCTGGGAGGATCAACCAAAAATCTTAAAACAAAGGAATGGGTTTTAAATATTGGCCAGAGATACAACCAATATAATCATTCATTCATTCATCAGACATTATCTGCACTCAGTGTTAGGCTCCACAAAGGCAAAGATGCATGAGATGCATAAACACTCATTATTATTTCCAGAAATCCCGTGAGTTATGCTGCATGGTGCATCTCTTTCTTTGAGTTTATATCACCCTGTCTCCCACTGTAGTTATATAACCACTTTGAACCTCGGTTTCCCTTTTTGTAATTTGGGAATAACTGTTTCTACCTCATTGGATCATTCTAAGGATCAAGTGAGATTCTTTGTATGAAAGTAATTTTCAGATGACTTAATGCAAAAGATGACAACATTGGGAATATTTTGGGTTCCATAAACAGATTTCACTCTTTCTTATTGGATTCAAAGACCTTACTTTGCAGACTTACAGGCATGCACTTGAACTTTCTTAAAAGTCAGCCAGGACTGGTGGCTCACACCTGTAATTCTAGCACTGTGAGAGAATGAAGTAGAAGGATTTCCTGAGGCCAGGAGTTCAAAACCACCTGAACAAGAGAAAGACCCTGTCTCTACCAAAACCAGAAAAATTAGCCAGGCATGGTGGCACATGCCTGTGGTCTCAGCTACTTGGAAGATTGAGGCAGGGGAATCTCTTGAGGCCAGAAGTTCAAGACCAGCCTGAGCAACATGAATGAGGTACCATCTCTACAAAATATTAGACAACTAGCCAAGCACCACTCCGGTGGCTGAGGAAGGAGGATTGCTTGAACCTAGAAGTTGAGGTTACAGTGAGCTATGATGATATGATGCCACCACTATACTCTAGCCTGGGTGATAGCACAAGTCCCTGCTTCAGATTAAAAAAAAAAGGTTAATTGAAATTATCCCCTGCTTTTTTTCCTAAAATGAGACATACTTCATTTTATAGATTTCTAAAGATCATAAAGCTTAGGAATTCTTAAGTCAGTTCCTGGATAATACTGAAAAAAGCACTGAGTATTATTCAGGACTAAGACAATAGAGTTTTTAATATCTTCACCAGTGCAAGAAACAGACAAGGGAGCCTTGGGATTGTTGACAAATGTCTTTGTAAACAGCTTCCAACCAGTTTTTCCTCCCTGTTACCACAGCAGGGACAGACTTGTGAGAAAGCCACAGCAGAGTTTAAGTTTTGTGACAAGCTCTGAGTGGCCTTCCATGTACTTTGAGGGGCTGACTCAGTTTCTGGGGGAGCCAGCAGTGGGCATTGAGTCCTTCTGTTTAAGAACAGCTCAAGGTCAGCTGGCTTGGCTTATCAGACTTTGAATTCTGCCAGTAAATATCTCCAGTGGTGAGAGCTGGCTTTGGGCCAACCGAGCTGCTTATCTGCAGATCTAGTCACCTCTTGACCTGTTCCCTTAATCCTCAACTGAGATTTTTTTTTTCTGTCCTCCTGCCCCATTTTTTGCCCTCCAACCCCCAACATCCACTTCCCACCCTCGCTTGCTCTGATGATCCATCCAGGCTCATCGCTCTCCTGACCTATTTAAATATTGAACACTTTTTGGTGTTTCCTGTTTCCAGGTAGTCCTAAAAACCAAGAATCCTGAGTTCAATGTCTGGAGTTCATCTTTTTAATTTCTACAAGAGCAGCAGTTTCCCAGTTTCTGGAATTGCCAGAGAATCACTCCCTTGGCAGGTCTGAATCATAAGATTCATGTGGTGTCCTGAAATCTCTACTTCTAACACATAGCCCAGAACCCCTTATGATCAATCCAGTTGGAAACAGCTAGAATCCCTGCTGGATGATAACAGTTGTTAAGGTATTGTTTTACTTCTTCATGCATGTTTGCATTTTTCCTAACAGACTCTTGATGCTGCTGACCAATCAGCTGATGTATGATGTGACCAGTGGGTATAGTGACCCCCATGGAGTGATGAGAAATGCTGTGCATAGAAAAAGAAGAGGCCCTGGCTGCCGAGTCTTATGAAATGTATTTTGGTGCTCTTGGAGCAATGACAATGATAGTTTCAAGGGTGGCAATTTAGTCACCTTGCAAGTATGAAGGGAAAAACTGGTGTCAGAGGTCTCGTCCTTTGTTTATGTAAAAAGGCTCTCTGGAAAGCATCAAAACAACTAAGTTCCAGAAGGGTAGGTACCACAACCGGCTCACTACAAGGTCCAGCAGGCAGTAAGCTCTCAATAAAACAAATGGAATAAATAAAAACATTGAATGAATATTGCATTCAGGGATGGTAACTGAGGCATGTTCCTTCTTTCTCTCTGTAAGTCTACCCCTAAAATATTAACTGGAAGCACAAGAATTGAGCTCTCATAATTCACTGTCTGTTAGAGAGTCACTGCCTGTGGTATAGTCCGTTATCTTTGGAGCTTTCACCATTCATGAGATATCGGCTAGCTGCAGGGCATTTGTTATCTTTGGGACATCCACTGTCTGTGGGACATACACTATTTGGGGTGTATTCATTGTCTGGGGGCTTGTTGGACTTTATTTATAAAGGGGTGGGATATCTATGGTCGGGTCACCATGTGAGGACAAGTTGAGACAGTCCACTAGAGGGGCTTTATTACCTCCTAAGGCAGTGGTTTTCAACCAGTGTGCCATGAGAGGATCTTAGGTATACCAGAAAAATGTCTAAAGATTATTAATTAAATTATTTTCAGGCTCGGTGCCTGTGGCTCAGTGGGCTAAGGCGCCAGCCACGTACACCTGAGCTGGCGGGTTCGAATCCAGCCCGGGCCCACCAAACAACAATGACGGCTGCAACCAAAAAATGGCCGGGGCATTGTGGCAGGCGCCTATAGTCCCAGCAACTTGGGAGGCG
>CAUYRH010048054.1:0-10610 GCA_963574655.1 Perodicticus potto | reverse complement strand
AAGAGGTGGGGACAGAGGAAAGTAGATATGATATAAAAGGGCAACTTGAAGAGTCCTTGTGGTAATGGAGATGTTCTGCATCTCAACTGTATCAATGTTCACATCCTGGTTCTGATCGTGTATACCATAGTTCACATCCTGATTCTGATCGTGTATACCACAGTTCACATCCTGGTTCTGATCATGTATACCATAGCTCACATCCTGGTTCTGATAATGTATACTATAGTTTTTCAGGATGTCACTACTGGGAGAAACGCCATACAGGGTACAAGAGTTCATGCTGTACTAGTTTGCACAACTGCAAGTGAATATACAATTATCTCAAAATTTAAAAATTAATTTAAAAACCAAAACCACACGAGGTTGTTGCACTTTCCAAAAAACTCCAAAAATAGGCTCAGCGCTTGTGACTCAACAGGCTAAGGCACCAGCCACGTACACCTGAGCTGGCGGGTTCGAATCCAGCCCGGACCCGCCAAACAACAATGATGGCTGCAACCAAAAAATGGCCGGGCATTGTGGCAGGCGCCCGTAGTCCCAACTACTTGGGAGGCAGAGGCAGGAGACTCGCTTGAGCCCAGGAATTGGAGGTTGCTGTGAGCTGTGATGCCACGGCACTCTATCCAGGGTGACAGCTTGAGGCTCCATATCAAAAAATATATATATATACTAGAATAGATTTTAGTAATTCTAGAATGGATGAGAACATTCGACAGAGGTTTTGCTGTAGTTTTTAAATTTTCCTCCAAGTCACACAGCAGCTTAATAATTTCCAGGGCATATTGCTCCACCGTGGTTTGTTTGTCTGACAATATAGCAAGCAATCTTGCAGGATGGATCAAGATAATACTCTCATATTGGCAAAATCCAATTTTGGTAAATATCCGAGTATTTCAGTTGAGCTTTTACTCCGACAAGAGGCAGACCGTGCGTTTTCAAGATATAAGGAGCCATTTTAGTTTATTAGCTGTTTGAAGAATCTTGACACACAGATGTCTTCTGAATTTTATATTATATAATGTTCAATGATATAACAAATGTTCAGTGATATACAAGTGTTGTCACACACTCTTTTTGTGATATTTCCTAGCCTAAGATGATATCAAGGTATCAGTAGACAGATGTTCAAAATCATTACAGGGCGGCACCTGTGGCTCAGCGAGTAGGGCACCGGCCCCATATACTGAGGGTGGCAGGTTCAAACCCGGCCCCGGCCAAACTGCATCAAAAAATAGCTGGGCGTTGTGGGGGGTGCCTGTAGTCCCAGCTACTCGGGAGACTGAGGCAAGAGAATCGCCTAAGCCTGAGAGCTAGAGGTTACTGTGAGCTGTGACTCCACGGCACTCTACCGAGGGTGATAGAGTGAGACTCTGTCTCTACAAAAAAAAAAAAAAAGTAATAACATTTCCCAATTCATATCAAAGAGAACTATTTTGGATATGACATGCCAGTGGTAACAACTATATAACACATGACAAATTGTACATTGCTTCGCATACTACCTGTTATTTATTTAGTATGAAAGAATATTTTAATGAAAATATAATTTGTATGGAAAAAACATCCCATGTTCATGGATCAGATTTAACATTATTAAGATGACACTATTCCCCAAAGTCATCTACAGATTCAATGCAATCGCTGTCAAAATCCCAGCTGACTTCTTTGCAGAAACTGACAAGCTGATCCTAAAAGTCACATGGAAATTAAAGGGACCGAGAATAATCTTGAAAAATAAGAACAAATTTAGAAGATTCATACCTTCTGATTTCAAAACTTCTTACTAAACTATAATAATCAAGACAGTGTGGTACTGGTACAAGATCAGACACACAGATCAATAGAATAGAACTGAGATCCTAGAAATAAGCTCTTGTATTTGTGGACAATCAATTTTTGGCAAGAGAACCAAGACCATTCCATGGAGAATGAATAGTCTCTCCTGTAAGTACTATAAGGACATGTGGATATCCATATACGAAAGAATGAAGTTAGATCTCGATCTCACCCCACGTATAAAAATTAATTCAAAATTGGTTAAAGACCTAAATATAAATGCTAAAATTATAAAACTCTTAGAAGAACGGCGGCACCTGTAGCTCAATGGGGCCACATACACCTGAGCTGGCGGGTTCAAATCCAGCCTGGGGTCTGCCAAACAACAATGACAACTATAGCCAAAAAATAGCCAGGTGTTGTAGCAGGCACCTGTAATCCCAGCTACTTGGGAGGCTGAGGCAAGAGAATCGCTGAAGCACAATAGTTTGAGGTTGCTGTGAGCCGTGATGCAACAGCACTCTACCAAGGGTGACAAAGTGAGACTGTCTCAAAAAAAAAAAAAAAGAAAAGAAAATGCAAATTAAAACTACAATAGGTAGCTATTGTAGCTACTATTCAAAAAAAAGAAAGAAAATAATAAGTGTGGGTGAGTATACAAAGAAATTGGAACCTTCATACACTGCTGGTGTTAATCTAAAATGGCACAGCCATTTTGGAAAATAGCTTGACAGCTTTTCAAAAAGTTAAGTATATAAAAAAAATGGGAAAAAAGTTAAGTATAGGCCAGGCATGGTGGCTCACACCTGTAATCCTAGCACTTTAGGAGGCCGAGGCAGGTGGATTGCTTGAGCTTACAAGTTCAAGACCAGCCTGAGCAAAAGTGAAACCCCATCTCTGCTAAAAATAGAAAAACTGAAGCAAGAGGATCGCTTGATCCCAAAAGTTGGAGGTTGATGTGAGCTATGATGCCATGGCACTCTACCCAGGGCGACAACTTGAGACTCTGTCTCAAAAAATAAATAAGTTAAGTATAGAATTACTGCCTTGGCACCCATAGCTCAGTGGTTAGGGCACCAGCCACATACACCAGGACTGGCAGGTTTGAACCCAGCCCAGGCCTGCTAAACAATGACAACTACGACAAAAAAATAGCTAGGCATTGTGATGGTTACCTGCAGTCCCAGCTACTTGGGAGACTGAGGCAAGAGAATCACTTAAGCCCAAGAGTTTAAGGTTGCTGTGAGCTGTGACATCACAGCACTCTGAGGGCGACATAGCAAGACTCTGTCTTAAGAAAAAAAAGAATTACTCAGCAATTTCACTCCTAGATATTTACCCAAGGAAAATTAAAAGCATGTGTTCACACAAAAATGTACACATGGTTATTCATAGAAGTATTATTCATAATAGCCAAAAAGTAACAACAACTCAAATGTTCATCAACTGATAAATGGATAAGTAAAATGTGTTAGACCTCTATAGTGGAATATTTTTTGGCAATAAAAAGAAATGAGGCCAGGGACAGTGACTCATGCCTGTAATTGCAGCACTTTGGGAGAATCACTTGCAGTTAGGAGTTCGAGGTCAGCCTGGACAATACAGCAAATTCCACCTCCAAAAAAAAAATTAATTATAAAGGCATGGTAGTGTGTGCATAGAGTTCTATCTACTTGGAAGGTAGAGGTGGGAGGAGCTCTCAAACTCAGGAGTTCAAGGTTACAGTGACCTATGATCATGCCACTCTACTCCAGCATGGACAACAGGGTGAGACCTCGCCTTAATATAAAGAAAAGAAGTACTGATACATCCTGCAGTATGGATGAATCTTAAAAACATTATGCTAAATGAAACAAGTCAGTCACAAAGGACCACATATTGCATGCATCATATGAAATGTCCAGAATAGGCAACTATATTGAAACAGGAAGTAGATCAGTAGTTGCTTCAGGATGGTGGCATGGGAAGGAAATGAGAACTCACTGCTCAGTAGCAATCCCTTTGGGGTGAT
The DNA here is from genome assembly GCA_963574655.1 of Perodicticus potto. Taxonomy (NCBI): domain Eukaryota; kingdom Metazoa; phylum Chordata; class Mammalia; order Primates; family Lorisidae; genus Perodicticus; species Perodicticus potto. Next base: position 6,820 of record CAUYRH010048054.1, on the reverse strand, counting down.
GAAATGTTCTAAAATTGATTGTGGCGATGGTTGCACAATTCTGTGAATATACCAAAAAGCACTGAATTGGGGAGGCGCCCATAGCTCAGTGGGTAGGGGCGCCAGCCACATACACCAAGGCTGGCGGGTTCAAACCCTGCCCAAGCCAGTTAAAACAACAACGACAACTGCAACCAAAAAATAGCCAGGCATTGTGGCAGGCGCCTGTAGTTCCAGCTACCTGGGAGGCTGAGGCAAGAGAATCACTTAAGCCCAAGAGTTAGAGGTTGCTGTGAGCTGTGACGCCACAGCACTGTACCCAGGGCGACAGCCTGAGACTCTGTCTCAAAAAAAAAATTTTTTTTAAGTCAAAAAAACCCTACTGGGGTGGTACCTGTGGCTCAGTGGGTAGGGCACCGGCCCCGTATACCAAGGGTGGTAGGTTCAAACCCGGCCCTGGACAAACTGCAACAAAAAATAGCCGGGCGTTGTGGTGGGCACCTGTAGTCCCAGGTACTCGGGAGGCTGAGGTAAGAGAATCACCTAAGCCCAAGAGCTGGGGGTTGCTGTGAGCTGTGATGCCACGGCACTCTACCAAGGGTGACAAAGTGAGACTGTCTCTAAAAAAATAAAAATAATAATAATAATAATACCCCACTGAATTGCACACTTTAAGTGAGTAAATTTTATGGTATGTGAAATCTGAATAAAGCTATTATTAAAATATTTATGTATAATTTGTACCAAAAAATTAATGTATTCATACTCATATAAACAAATGACTGATTGAATGAATGAGGAACAATAGATAAAATTTCCATGCAGAATTCCACATAATTTATGTAGGTACTTGTCCTTGTGCAAATGGAGCATAATTCTCCACTCCTTAACCCACAGACTGCACATAGTGACTTCTATCCAAAGAGTATGTCCAGAGAGAAGGAAAAGCAACTCTACGGTGGGGAAACTTGATGATCACGCCTCACCAACATCCACAGTGATCTCAGGTTTTTTTTTTTTTGTGGAGACAGAGTCTCACTTTATCACCCTCGGTAGAGTGCTGTGGCGTCACACAGCTCACAGCAACCTCCAACTCCTGGGCTTAGGCGATTCTCTTGCCTCAACCTCCCGAGTAGGTGGGACTACAGGCACCCGCTAAAACACCCGGCTATTTTTCTGTTTTGCAGTTTGGCAAGGCTGGGTTTGAACCCGCCATCTTAGGTATATGGGGCCGGCGCCCTGCTCACTGAGCCACAGGCACCGCCCTTGTGTTTATTTTTATATATGATTTATTATTCATTAGTTCATTAGTTTTATTTATTTTAGTTTATTATTATTTTGTTTTGTTTTGTTTTTTTAAAAAGTAAATTTATTTCAGGTTAATGTGAGGAATGTTTTCTTTCTGTTTGCCTAGCTAATTGATCCACTGACATTTGCTGAACAAATTTTTCTTTCCCTACTAAATTACTTTGGCACCTTCATTAAAAGGAATTGACCTAGCTATGCATAGTGGTTCACACTTGCAATACTTGCACTTTGGGAGGACAGGGCAGGAGGATTGCTTGAGACCAGGAGTTTGAGACCAGTCTGAGCAACATAGCAAGAACTTGTCTCTACAAAAAATTTTAAAATGAGCCATGAATGGTGGCACGTGCCTACAGTTCTACCTACTTGGGAGGCTGAGGCAGAAGAAATGCTTAACCCAAGAAGTTTGAGGATGTTGTGAGCACTGATGACTCCAGACTACACTCCAGTCTGGTCAACAGTGTCAGACCTTATCTCAAGAAAAAAAATGAATTGACTATAGTGTAGGTATATTTCTGGTCCCTATCCTGCTCCATTTATCTATGTGACTTTGACAAAATTCTTTTTTTTCTTAAGACAGAATTTCACTTTGTCACCCTCAGTAGAGTGCTGTGACATCATAGCACAAAGCAACCTCCAACTCTTGGGCTTGAGCAATTCTCTTGCTTCAGCCTTCTGAGTAGCTAGAAATATAGGTGCCCTCCACAATGCCCAGCTATTTTTAGAGATGGGGTCTCGCTCTTACTCAGGCTAGTCTTGGACCTATGAAATCAGGCAATCCACCTGCCTCGGCCTTCCAGAGTGCTAGGATTACAGGCATGAGCCACCACACTCAGCCCAAAACTCTTATTGTAGCTTTATAGCAAGTCCCCAAAATGGTAGAGGAAATCATCTAACTTCAATCTTCTGTTTTAAAAATTGCTTTAATTATTCTAAGTTCTATCAATTTCCATAAATATTTAGAACCAGCCAATTTCTACAAAGAGTAGAACTGTCAATTTCTACAAAGAGTCTACTAGAATTTGGTTGGGATCGAGTTGAATCTGTAGATCAGTAGGAGAGAAATGTCATCTTAATCATACTGAATCTTCCAATTCCAATATATATGTCCATTTGTTTAGGTCTTCTTTAATTTCTCTTAGCAATGTTTTGCAGTTTTTAGTAAAGAAGTCTTGGTCACCTTTTCTTATATTTATTACGGTACTGGGGTGAAAGGAGCTTCCTTTCTGCCCTCTGAAGTCTTAATGGAAGCAGTCTACTAAATTTGACAACAGACAGATGACCAGAAGAAAAGGCAGAAAAAATTTATTAATGTGCGTAAGAGTCATGCAAGGTATGAAAATTCACAAGGGAGTGGAAAGTGGAAAATGTGAAGAATTTCAGAGGCAGAGTAACTGATTTCTAGGGGAGATTACTGGGCCCCAGAAAACCAAAGTCCCTCTGAGCTCTGGCAGAGGTGCCAATAAATTACAGGAAAGTGAGGGGCATAACTGAATTATAAACAAAGATCATCTCTCAGGGAATTGCCCTCAGAAGAATAGATGAAAAGTCTGTCCAGCCAGGCCTGGTAATGGCTTTTAATTTTTTTCTTTAGTGATGACTATTTCCGTTAATGAGACAGGATTAAAGGCGATTTTATTTCTTTAGGAAGAACTTCCCTCAGGAACTTCAGAGGTAGCCCCTTCCTGAACTTGTGGGGAGAGATGGGGAAGGTCTGAGCGGCATTGCTTCTGAGGCAGCTCTACGACCTCCCACTTGCCTTTAATTCAAATCATACTTTGGGGTATTGTTTTCTGAGTCCTAACAGGAGGGATTTTATGTTTTATGGCACTACTGCAAGTGCTATAAAACATTTTAAAATTTATAAAAAAAATGCAATAAATGAAACATTTTTAGGAAAACCATAAAATTGTTTATTAATGTGGTAAACTGCACACTTGTAATTAATGTATTAGTTCTCGTAGCTATTTTTTCAATTCTCTGAGATTTTTATATTCTTTTATTGTAATAAGAGCACTTTACATGAGATCTTAAAAAAACCTCTTAAGTTTTAAGTGTACAATACATTATTGTTGATGATGTAGTAAACAGATCTCTAGAGTTTATTCATCTTTATGTTTAATGAACCTTTATGCCTGTTGGTTAGTAACTCCCATTCTCCCCACCCCCAAGCTCCTGGTAACCACCATTCTACTCTTTGACTCTACGAATTTGACTGTTTTATAGGCCTCACACAAGTGGAATTGCAGTCTTTCTGCAACTGGCTTATTTCACTTAACATAATGTCCTCAGGGCTTATCTACATTGACACATACCGCAGAATTTCTGTCTTTTTAATACTGAATAGTATTCCATTATATATATATATGATGTTATATATTTTCTTTACTTATGTGCCAATAGACATTTACTTTTTTTCCAAATTTTGGCTATTATGAATAAAGTTGCAATAAATATAGGAATGTTAGTATCTCTTCAAAATCCTGATTTCAATTCCTTTGGATAAATACTGGGGATTTTTCTGTGTAAATGGTTATATTGTCTGGAAGTAGGAACATTTTTATATTTTCTTTTCCAATCTTTATTCCTTTTATTTCCTTTCTTTGCCTTATTTTAATGACTAAGATTCCCAGTACAATGTTGAATGAAAGTGGGAAAAGCAGGTGTCCTTGATTTGTTCTCAATCTCAGAGAAAACACAATTCACTATTTGTTTATTCTAGGTTTTTTCTAGAGTCCCTTTATAAGTTTAAGAAAGATCCCTGCTGTTGCTGGTTTGCTTTTATCACAAGTGGTTGTGGAAATTTGTCAAATGCTTTCTTGTATCTGCTAAATTAAACACATTTATCTTTTATTCTGTTAATATGTTAAATTGCATTATTTAAGAAATATTTCTTATTATGATAAAATATGCATAGCATAAAATTTGCCATTTTAAGCAATTAAGTAAAATTAAGTCAGTGGCATTAAGTATGTTCACACTGTTGTGCAACCGTCAGCACTGTCCATCTCCAGAACTCTTTCATCATCTCATAATGAAACTTTTTCCCCTTTTAGTGATAATTGCCTATTCTTTTATTCCCTCAGCACCTAGTAACCACTATTCTCCTTTCTGGCTCTGTGAACTTGCCTTTTTAAAGCATTTTAACTAAACCGAATCATGCACTATCTGTCCTTTTGTGTTTGGCTTATTTCACTTAGTATAATGTCTTCAAGTTTCATCTGTGTTTTAGCACGTATCAGAATTTCACTCCTTTTTAAGGCTGAAAATATTCCATTCTATGACAGACCACATTTTGTCTATCCATTCATCTCTCAATGCACATTTGAATTGTTTCTACTTTTTGCTCTCGTGAATAATGCTTCTATGATCTGGGTATCCAAATGTCTGTTCAAGCTCCTGCTTCTCAATTTTTCTGGGTATATATCCTGCTATGATTTGAATGTCTCCTTCAAAACTCATGTTGAAATTTAATTGACATTGTGACTGCATTAAGAGGTGGAACGTTTAGGAGGCGATCAGGTCACAAGGGATCTGCCCTCATGGATGGATTAATGTTATCACGGTAGTGAATTAGTTATCACAAGAGTTCAGCTTCTCTCTCTCTCTGTATGTGCACTTCCTTGGCATGTGCTGCCTTCTACCAGATGTAGCCCCTTGATGTTGGACTTCCCAGCTTCCAGAACCATAAGCCAAGTAAAAACCTTTTCTTTATAAAGCACTCAGTCTGTGGCATATTGTTACAGCAACAGAACACAAACTAAGACATATCCGGAAGTGGAATTGTGGGATTATATAATAAAGACATTTTTAACTTTTTGTGTAACTGCTATACTGTTATGTGCAAGGGCTGTACTGTTAAATAATAGCACCAGTAATAGATGAGGGTTCCAATTTTTCTTTCTCTCTTTTTTATTTAGGGGTACAAATTTTACAAAGAAGTGGCCAACATGTAGAGAATATTTTGTAAAATTTCGTACTGAATATTTTGTAAATAAAGGTACAGTTAGCTACAATTTCCCATTTTCGTTATGTGTTATGACTTTATGGGAGACTTTTGGGACACCTTGTAGTGTGCCTGTCACCTGTATAGTGTTCACTATACCCATTGGGTAGGTTTTGCCCTTTTCCTTCCACTCCCCCCTTCTTGATTTCCAATAACATTTACTTCCTTCTGTGCCTATGCCCAAGTGTGCCCATAGGTTACTTCCAACTTATTGGAGAGTACATGTGCTGTTTGTTGTTCCATTTCTGAGATACTCGTCTTAGCATAATGATCTCCAGTTCCATCCACATTCCTTCAAAGGACATTAATTCACTTTCTTATGGCTGTGTAGTACTCCATGGTACACATATACCAAATTTTTGTTAATCCACTCATGAATTGTTGGACACTTGGGTTGATTCCATATATATGTGATTGTGAATTGTGCTGCAATAAACATTCAAGTGCAGGTGTCTTTTTGATAAAATTATTTCTTTTCGGGGGGGGGGGGGTAGATACCCAGCAGTGAAATTGCTGGCATATTTTTAGTTCTTTTAGGAATCTCCATATTATTTTCCACAAAGCTTGTACTAGTTTGCAGTCCCACCAGCCGTGTATAAGTATTCCTTTCTATCTGCATTCATGCCAGCATCTATTGTCTTTTGACATTTTTTCTTATTGTCTTTTTGGAGACAGTCTCACTCTGTTGTCTAGGCCAATGCAATGACATCAGCCTAGCTCACAGCAACCTCAAACTCCTGGGTTCAAGTGATCCTCCTGCCTCAGCCTCTCGAGTAGCTGGGACTGCAGATGCCTGCCACAATGCCCAGCTAATTTTTTCTATTTTTAGTAGAGATAGGGTCTCACTCTTGCTCAGGCTGGTCTCAAACTCCTGAGCTCAAGGGATTTGCCTGCCTTGAACTTCCAGAATGCTAGAATTACAGGCATGAGCCACCACCAGCCTTGAATTTTTAATAATAGCCTTTCTGGCAGGGTAAGGTGGATATCCCATTGTGGTTGTAATTTGCATTCCCCTGGTGATTAGTGATGTTGAGCAAGTTTTCATATGACTATCGGCCATTTGTTTACCTTCTTTTGAAAAGCTTCTGTTCATGTCTTTTGCTTACTTTTTCATGATGTTTGTTCTTTTCTTGCTGATTTGCTTTAGTTTTTTGTAGATTTTTGGATATTAGCCCTTTATCAGATGAAGAGTTTGCAAATATTTTCTTCTGTTCTGTTTGCTTTATCGATTATTTCTTTTGCTGTGCAGAAGCTTTTGATTTAATTATTTATTTTTGTTTTTGCTGTAATTACTTTTGAGATCTTAATCATAAATTCTTTGCCTACATCAATGTCTAGATGAATTTTCCTACCTTTTCTTCTAGAATTTTTATGGTTTCATTCCTTATGTTTATTTTTTTTTAATTATTTTTTATTGAGTCATAACTGTGTACAATGATTCAAGCTTGGAGTACAGTGTGCGGGCTTCCCATACAATCGGAGATATTTTTATCCACCTGATTAATGTAACATTCATGATATTTTCTCATT
>CAUYRH010048053.1:0-32734 GCA_963574655.1 Perodicticus potto | reverse complement strand
CGGACGGTACTGCACACTACCGTGGACATTCTAAACATTGTACACTTAGGCTACAATATATTTATTAAAAAGTTTCTTTTGATTTTACAGCCTTTGTATTAACCTGGATGGAAGTGGAACACATTATTCTTAGTAAAGCATCACAAGAATGGAGAAGCAGGCTCGGCGCCTGTGGCTCAACAGGCTAAGGCGCCAGCCACATACACCTAAGCTGGCGGGTTCGAATCCAGCCCGGGCCCGCCAAACAACAATGACGGCTGCAACCAAAAAAATGGCCGGGCGTTGTGGCGGGCACCTGTAGTCCCAGCTACTTGGGAGACGGAGGCAAGAGACTCGCTTGAGCCCAGGAATTGGAGGTTGCTGTGAGCTGTGATGCCACAGAACTCTCTCCAGGGTGACAGCTTGAGGCTCTGTCTCAAAAAAAAAAAAAAAAAAAAAAAAATGAATGGAGAAGCATGAATCCCATGTACTCAATTTTGATATGCGGAAAATTAATGACACAGTGCGGGTGGGGGAAGGGGACAGCAGAGAGAGAAAGAGTGAGGGAGGGGTGGGGAAAGGAAGAGCAGAGAGAGGGAAGGAGTGAGGGGGTGGGGTCTTGGTGTGTGCCACACCTTTGGGGGGCAAAACCCGATTGTAAGAGGGACTTTACCTAACAAATGAAATCAGGGTAACCTGGTTTCTTGTACCCTCAATGAATCCCCAACAATAAAAAAAAAAAAGTTTCTTTCTTCAGTCACCAATTAGCTTACTATAAATTTTTTACTATATAAACTTTTTTCTCTTTTTCACGTTTTGATTCTTTTACAATAACAGCTCAAGGCACAAATACGATGTAGAGCTATACTCAAATACCTTCTTTGTATCCTTATTCTATTATATTTTTTCTACTTTTAACACTTTTTATTTTTGTTTTGCCCTTTAAAAATTTTTTTGTCAAATTTCAGGAGCAAGGAAACTGCAGCCTTAAAGCCATAAGGCCATATATGGCCTTCTAGGTCCTTTTGACTGAATCCAAATTTTATAGGACAAATTCTTTTATCAAATGGGCTGAGGCAGAGAAAGATGAAGCTTTTCTTGCCTCTTTTGGTGCTTACCAAAGAGAAATCTTGAAATCAGAAGGCCACAGGTCCCCACCCCTGCCAGCATCATCGATATCACTGTCTTCCCCGTCCACATGTTGTCCCACCGGAAGGTCTTCAGGGGCAGTAACATGCTTGGAGCCATCAGCTTCTAAGATAATAATGACTGGAATTCCTCCCAAAGGACCTGGCTGAGCTTGTTATACAGTTCACATATTTTTTTTAAAAAGTAGCATAGTCTAGGCCAGGCACAGTGCCTCACGCTGTAATCCAAGCCCTCTAGAAGGTTGAGGTGGGTGGATCGCCTGAGCTCAGAACCATCCTGAGCAAGGGTGAGGAACCTGTCTTTACTAAACACAGGGGAAAAAATGTACATTCTAAAATAATAATTAAAAATATAGTAAAAACCCAAACCAATACTATAGTCACTGGTTTATTATCATATCAAGTATCATGTATCATACATAATTATATATCCTAGACTTTTTTTTTTTTGGCAGTTTTTGGCCAGGGCTGGGTTTGAACCCATCACCTCTGGTATATGGGGCTGGCGCCCTACTCCTTGAGCCACAGGTGCCACCCTATATCCTAGACTTTTATATGGCTGTCAGGACAATAGGTACCTTTATGCCAGCATCACCGTAAACGTGGATAATGTGTTGCATTAGACCATCATGACAGCTGTAATGAATGTACCTGGTGACAGGAATTTTACAACCCCATTATAATCTTATGGGACTACCATCATCCACATGGTCTGATGATGGTTGAGACATCGTTATGGGGGGCATGACCATACTAAAACACGGTGAATTATATGTATGCTTTAAATGGGTGAATTGTGTGGTTTACAAGTTAGGTCGCGAAAAATAAATTTGAATGAAAAAGAACTATGTCTGGAAAAGAATGTGGATGTGGATGTTATGGAACGGACTGGCATCAGATGAGATTATTGAATTTTTGAGAGAGTTCAACTGCTACAGGGACCACTTGCCTAGAAAAGGAGAAACTGACTGCTCAGAATTTAAGTCAACCCTTGGCCCCAACCTTCTGTGAGTAGGAAGTGGGCTAAGAAATTTTCCCAAGCCTTAAGGAAGAGATGCGTCTTCACTAATGGCCACTTCTGATGAGGCTAAAAGGATATCAGTAAAAGAAGAATCCTACAGAGGGTTCACCTAGGGCTATGGAGATATGTGGATTGAGGAATGCCCTCTAGGGGGCAGAATTGGAGCCTAGTGAAGGAACTTAGCCCATCTCAAGGTAGCAAGTTCATCTTGGCCAGGTAGGGTTTTAGAATTGATACAGACTCTGACTTCCAAATGGAAGTCTTTGTTTAGTTTTTTTTTTTTTTTTTTTTAAAGACAGAGTCTCACTCTGTTGCTGTGGGTAGAGTGCTGTGGCATCATCATACTTTGCAGCAACCTCACACTCTTGGGCCCAGGTGGTCCTCTTGGCTCAGCCTCCCAAGTAGACTACAGGTGCCCACCATGATGCCCAGCTAGTTTTTCTATTTCTAGTAGAGACAGAGTTTTGCTGTAGGTCAAGCTATTCTCAAACTCCGGAGCTCAGGCAATCCACCCGCCTCAGACTCCCAGAGTGCTGGGATTACAGGTGTGAGCCACCACGCCCAGCCCCGTATGGAAGTCATTAGGGCATATCAAGCCTATGCTCCACCATTGCATAGTCTATTAGGAACTGATGACTTGATTTTTAGTTAACAAGATTTGGAATATGTAGACACAATGGGGTATCACCCCTGGGTGCAGAGACCACCACGGATCTCCTAGAGGTGCTAGACTTCAAGTGTGATACTGAGGAGAAGAATTTTTGTCTCCCTCAGGATAAGTGTATTTTGAATGCAGGTGGGAGAGGGAACCAAAAATGTAATGACTAGAAGGATGGGCTGTGATGTCATCGGTGATTTTCAACAGATCTCTGGTTCCCCCCACTCCAAGCTACATGTTGGAATCACGGTTCTCTGTCACCTTGTAGAAAATGTTGTTACTATTTTGACCCATGAAATAGGGCCGAAGAAATACATGTACTATCCAGCAAAAGTTTTAAGAACCAGTGTGAAATTCACCTTATTGTCTTCCTTCTGCTAAGATGCCGAGCCTGTGCTGAGATGGAGGAAGGTGGGGTCCACCGGCTGACACGCAGTGGCCAGGTAACACAAAAGAGAAAGAAACCTTAGGTGCGTTAAGCCTCTGAGATTTCGGGTGTTTCATTACTACAGCACGACCTATTCTGTCTTGAAACACACAGTAAGATCAAATGCTGTAGTAAACAAAGCACGTCCTGCCACTTGTACCCTAAGCTATTTCTCAAATATCAATGATTAAGCCATTCCGACAGAGATTATTTTTTTCTTTCATTTCATTCCACCACAAAGTCATCCATGCTTCCCTCTAAACACTAGCAGAGAGAAGGGCTTTCATATACATAAAATTATTCATACGTATGTACATAAAAAGACTTATTGGGCTTTGATTTGTTAATCTTTGATTCCTTGTTCTTCCATATGAGCGACCTTGGGCAGTCCAGAAATGTTCTCTCCATTTACATGGATGCCTGTAGAATTTATTTTTGCATTGTAATTTTGAAAGCAAAGATAGGGCAAGAAGCATTGATTTAATTATTTATCATTTAGTACTGGAGATTCATTCATAGTTTTCATTCAATAAATATTTATTGAGCATATAGTACAAGCTGATCCAGAGATCCTTGTCAATAAATATGAATCTATTCTTGTTGGCCTCTTTTAAAAAACCTTTTTGATTATGTTCCAAGTAATGCAGCAAGATGTGTTTTATTAACAGCACAGGATTTTGTGGTGTGCAATCTAGTTATAAATGTATATGCAAAATGTAGTGTACTTGAATTGTTCTGGGAAAGGAATACATAACACATCAGTGCAAACACCTCCGTGGGGCAGCTCTCCAACCCCTCTTACTGAGTTAGCTACCCCTTCCTTCATACTCCCTTAGACCCTGTGTACCTCTAGCGCAGCTTCCATGCATTAATCCACTTGATAACTTATGGTCCACTTATCTCAGTGTTTTCCAACCTTTTTATCTCACGGCACACTTGAACCTATAGCTAAACTTTCTCAGCACCCTTAAATGATGTTGATCAATGAGAAAGAGTTAAAAAAAAAAAAAAGAATATGCTTACTGTGCTTTGAACTTCTTTCAAAAATAATTTAATTAATGATTTTTAACAATTGTTACGGTACACCTAAGATCCTCTCATGGCACACCCGTTAAAATTCACTGGTCTAGGGCATCGGGTGGACAGTGAGAGTCTTAGAACAGTCACACTACTGTTTAGATAGAACATCAAGTCCAGTGGGCACCCTGGAAGGACCCTGATGTGAAGTTAGGGGAGGCTTGAGTTAGAGAAAGTGGTGCTTGATTTGAGTTTTGATGAACAAATGGTGATCATTCCGAAGAGCAGGAAATAGTGTTCCAGGCAGAAAGCAAAGCCTGGACAAAGGCAGGGAGGTGTGAGAGTGGGTGGGTTCTGGGAACTGCAAGTAAGTCTTTGCGGTTGGGACATGGACCAAGGGGTGAGAGCTGGGATATGATGCAGAGCTGGGGAGGTGGGAAGAGTCCCAGTTGTGAAGGGCCAGGAAGATTCCCGACTTGACGCTGATGGAACCAGGAAGCCAGTTTAGGGTTTTCAAGAGACCTCATTCAATCAACATTTGTACTGTGGAAAAATCAGTCTGACTACAACATGGGGAATAGTTCAGGCGAGGGAAAGCCTGGAGGTTGCAGAAATGCCAAGGGCCTGAAACTGCTTGAGAAGGGGTTCTAGCCAAGGGCCACAGGAAGGGCACTGTCATTCATTGGATATGACACAGATGCCAGAAACAGAAACAGGAAGCCGCAGCTTTGGGGTGGTTTACTACAGCATGAAACCCACAGTAAGATCAAATGCCTCAGTAAGCAAAGCACATCTTGCCGGTTGTAGCCTATATTATTGCTCAAATACCAATAATTAAGCCATTCCAAGAGAGATTTGACTGGCAGCTGTCAAAGCCAGAGTCCAGGAGCCAGGCCGAGTGGGAACTCAGCAGAGGACTCCAGCAGAGGACCTAGATTCTAAGACCGGGTCCTTGGAGGACCTGCAGAGCCTTCAGCATCATACAGGAAACCCCCAAACATCAGGACCTGTCCCCTTCTTCCAAGGAGCAGGCCCAGAAGGAGTTGATCATGTGGGCCTGGGATCTTTTCTAATGTACCTCTCTGTGCCGAGTTTCCTGACCTACTCTGTGCCCAATGTAATCTTTTCCTTCTCCCACGGAAGTACGTTGAGATGTTGGGGAGCATTGATTCAGCGATTATTCAGCATCCTAGATGAACCTGGCACTTTAATAGAGCCTTTGGGACACAGAGACCAATAACTGGGATTGGAAATCGCCTGTGTGACTATAGCCGCGGTTGGGGAAATCTGATGAGCTCAGGGAATTATGGAGGTCCCTTATAACATCAAGTAATCTAAAGAAATGATAAATAAAGGAAATTAATATTTATTGATATGTGTTAGGTCAAACCATAGGAAATTCTTGTTTTTTTTTTTTTTTTAGGGTAGCCTTTTATTTTTAATACCTATTATCCTGTGAATTCATAAGGAAAAGGTTTCAGCAGCTCAGGGAGGCACCTTTCCATTGAATGTGACAAAGCTTGCTAAGCTTGTTATGCCATGAATTCATGAGGAATAGGTTCCAGCACCTTATACTCCTGTTCCACCGCTTGGTTCTCCTGTGTGCTATGCTGTACACCTATTATGCCATAGGGATGGGTTCTAGGAGCTCAGGCTCCTTTCCGTTGGTTCTCACAAAGTGGGCTTCTCTGGGTGGAGCAGGTTGGCGCTTCATTTGAACCCAGGTACCTCTCTCTTCGGCTTCCTTCTTTTTATGATCATTTTCCTTCACGTGTTTTAGGAAGCTATCCCATCTCTCAGAGTGCTTGATATGCTTAATACGAACATTAATCCTCTTGGCAAGAATCTTGCCCTTAACTTGTTTATTTACAACAATGCCAACAGCATGCTGGGTAACATTGTAGACTCTTCCAGTTTTGCCATGGTAACATCTGCGTGGCATGCCTTTTTGAACAGTACCCATTCCCTTGATGTCTACAATATCACCTTTCTTGTTAATTTGCATATATGTGGCCAAAGGAACAACTCCATGTTTTCTAAAAGGCCTAGAGAACATTACTGGGTGTCTCTGCTCTTTCTTTTTGTTTGTCATTTTGGTGAATTACTGGAAGATTCTGTCTCCCCTGAAAGTCTTCTTTTTTTTTTTGAGACAGAGTCTCACTCTGTTGCCCTGGGTAGGGTAGAGTGCTGCGGCATCATAGCTCACAGCAAACTCAAACTCTTGTGCTCAAGTGATCCTCTTGCCTCATCCTCCTGAGCAGCTGGGATTACAGGTGTCTGCCACCATACCTGGCTAGTTTTTCTTTTTTCTATTATTATTATTATTATTGTTTAAAGTAGAGACAGGGTCTCACTCTTGTTCAGGCGGTCTCAAACTCCTGAGCTCAAGCAATCCACATGCCTTGGCCTCCCAAAGGGTTAGGATTATAGATGTGTGCAACCATGTGGGTTAAATTCCTGGGTTTGTAGGTTAAAAAAAGGAGAAAAGATAGAAAATTGGTGATTTCCTATGGTTCTGCCTGTATAAAAGTTACTTTTTAATGAGTTTCCAAAGTTCATAATTGGAGCAATCGGTCTGGTCCTGGCACTCTCCTCATGGGGCCATATTGGTCCTCTTTTGTCTATTAATTTTTCCATTTTTCCTGTGTAAACACCAGAGAATCTAGACGTGGACAGTAACTGGCATCTGCCTATGTACTCTTCCATCTCACCCTTTCTCCCCAAACTAACCCCATCTTGAATTTTGTGTACAACATTCACTGTTTCCTTCTTTGATTATTGCATCAAATGTGTGTGTGCTAATATATATGTATATGTGTGTATATGTACATTTGTGTTTAATTTTAGTTGTTTTGAACTTTATAAAAGGATACGACGCTGGGTGTATCCTGTATAAAAGGATACGACCCCTGAGATTTGCTTTTTTCATTTAAGTTTTTGTTGAATGAACTGCAGTTCATTTATTTTTCAGAACTGTAGAATATTGCATTGTGTGATCTACACAGTGAAAGGCCCTTTTTGGGTTTTTTCCCTTAATATCCAAATAACCCCCGATAGTGAGTTTTCAATATTTATCACTTGATCTTAGCCAAAAAGCAGAGAAATGATCAATGTTTGTCCTTAGTTTTAAAGTTCATGGATTAATAAAATGGGATTAGGAGCCTGTCTTGAGTCTTCCACAGCCCTGTGCCACTTTCTCGGTCAGTTACTTGAAGCTTAACCTACAAGCCATCATTTCTTCCCACATATGCAGAGGCTGGAGGGTTTGAACCTGGCCCAGGGCTACTAAACAACAATGACAACAGCAACAACAAAAAATAGTTGGGCATTGTGGCGAGTGCCTGTAGTCCCAGCTACTTGGGAGGCTGAGGCAAGAGAATCGCTTAAGCCCAAGAGTTGGAGTTTGCTGTGAGCTGTGATGCCACGGCACTCTACCCAGGGCAACATAGTGAGACTCTGTCTCAAAAAAAACAAAAACACCTGCCCCACAGGTTTGTAGTGATTACCCTCAGTGCAGTACCTAGCACATGGTAAGCACTAAATCACATAAGTTAAGTTAAAGTTTATATTAAAAAGTTCAGTCTGTTGAAAGTGAACCAACTGAAGAAAGGACAGGTTAAGGAACTTGCTAGAGATCATACAGCTAGTAATGGAATACCAGAACTTGAACCAATCTCTGAGCAACTACAAGGTCATTCCCTTTCCCAGAGACTTCAAGAACTTTCCAGAAACAGTGTGGCATAGTGACAAGTGTAGGCGCTTCCTGGCATAGTTGATTATTAACTCTTCTTCCATACATATTACAGTAAAATCTGTGATTGCTTCTGGGGAATCATAGCTTTTTAAGTGTATTATTGTTGGCATGTCGTTTTTTTAAAGAAGAAGGAATGCTTATTTAAAATATAATTCACTAATCTATCCACAAGTAAGAAGAAATGTTCTCTTGCTTCATTGCCTTCAATATAGGCCGTAAATACTAAACTATTTTTTTTTTTTGGAGCAGTTTATGAGAGAAGAATGTTTCCAAATTCATGAGGCTCTTATGCATTTTGAAAAGTGATTTTCATAATCCACATATTTCCTTCTTTGGATCTTTCTATTTAGGGATCAGTTTAAAAATACAATTCCTCTATCTGAAGCAGAAGGGTTGTGAACCGTGAGTTCCACATCTCTTGAGACTTCCAGTCCCTTTAAAGGGAAATAGAAAGAAAATGAAAGGAAATAAAAAAGAAATACAGCTTATTTTTGGCTTGGAATATAACACGATTTCGTGATAAGATATAATAATAAATTGGAGACACTGGAAGAAAATTTATCATTTATCAAAACTTAAGGGGCACATGTCCCTTAAGAAAAATAAGCAGTTGCTTTTTGGAATTGTATCCTTAAAATATCCATTCTAATATATCTGGTTCCTTCCATTGCATTATTGACTGCGTGCCTCTCCTTAAAAAATGGTATTGGTGTGTGATTTTACTACATTTTTGGTAAGAATATATCACAACTTTGGAAGTTTAAGTTATGCATTTAGGATCCAGGAATAATTCTCCAAATCCCCGAAAAACAGATAATTCCGAGGATTGGCTTAGTATCACTTAAAAATAATTAAAGACCTTCAGAACAAATTCCAACCTAAGGTCAACACCATGGTGCTTTATGGTGCTTTCTCCTTCCTATTTGAAGAGACTGTGACTCCTTTCAACAATCCAAAGGCAATTCCCAGTAATGACCTTATTGTTGACTAGGGAACAGAAGGATTTCCCACTTTGATTTCTTCACCTGCTGGCCTTAGAGATATCTGGAAGGATCTGAGTATCAGCAACACATTTGCATTCAACCAGACCTAGCCTCTGTGTGACCTTTGTGTCAGTCTTGAGGTTACTGGGTTGCACCTGATAAAGTGATTGGGTTGTAGATAAGAAGCCATGGCCACCATCCAATCAAGAAGGAAAGAGGCTATTCACAGAAAATGGGGACTCAGCAGCTGAGCTTCAGGGTGGCAGGAATCTTGTCATCTAGGGGTCTGTATGTCCTGCAGTGCTAAGTTAAGGCAGCCATTATGGGTGGATGGAGGGGTAAAGCAGGTGGAAGAGGTTGGGAGGCTGAGCCCTCACGCTCTAGACCTCACCCATGACCCTGTTTCAGCCAGCACAGCTCTACTGCAGCTATTTTTAATGTAATCAGATAAAAAGTTGAATTTACCAGAATTACTATGGGGAAAGTACGGTAAGTAGTTAGAAAGAATACATAGGGAAGTTCATTTAGAAAGGATGTAAGTAGCAATGAGATCTTTAAGACCAGAAGAGAAATAAAAATAGATGACCAGTAAACTGTCATCTCAGGAAGTTAAGTCCTGATAACTTCAAAGCTTTTGTTTTTCCAAGAATAGGCAGGTTTGAAGGCAGAGTTGAGTTACTATGAGAAGAGGTGACAGGCTGTGTGTGGTACGGGAGGAAGGGCAGACAGAGAGAATCTCTGGCTCATAGCACAGCTAGAGGGACTTGGGAGAAGATATGTTAAATGGGATTTTACAAAGTTGCACTCTGTAGGGTGTGCCCTGTGAACCGCTCCTTTGCTATTTAACCCTCCTGAGCCCCAGCAGTATTAGTAAAAGTTGCTCAATAATGCTTTGGGGCTTTCACTGAAGAAACCAAGAGACACTGAGGTTTATAAATTGAATGGTGTGGAGAAAAAAATGAGAAGACACATGTTTTATTTGCTGGTTCACCAGGACTCCCAAGACTCAATAACAGATAACACTTACTGCTGAGATTTATTACAGGAAAGTATACAAAACAAAAGCAACAGGAAAAAGATATGCAACAGTAGAGTCTGGAGAGGTCTAGCACAAGAGGACAAGACCTTTCTTGCCCAAGGCCACACAGAAGTGTTCTCTCTCTAGCAGTGAACTGTAGAGATATGTGTGGAATGTCTCTGCCCAAGGAAGCCCAAATGAGCCTCAGGCTCCAAGGTTTTTTTTTTTTTATAGGTGGGGGACTAGTTACATAGGCATATCTTGCTGTGCAACCATCCTTGGCTGCCACAAGTTAAGACCCCTAACAAGTGTACATCATTAATCTTAGCATTTGTACAAAACAACCTGACAAACAGCACGGTCATTGAATGTAAGAAAATCAACAGTCACTAACATAAAGGACATTCCAAGGGCCACATTCCCAGGAGCTGGCCAAGGCTCCCTTGAAGATGGAGGGAGTAAGCAATCAGATTCGCTTATTCCTTGCGACACACCAGGGATAACCGAATCTGGGTAGGGTTCCAAAACAGGATTTTGCCCCCACAAAATCACTTATGTGGTAGACTTTAAAGGTAGCTTCTGCCACCTGGAGGCAGATTATGGGCTCACTAAGAAAGCCCTCCCATTATATACCTCTGGTTGAAGGTGAGGATGCCGTGTCTTTTAAGTCAAGGTGACTAATTTCATGGTATGTATAGTATGTCTCTTGCAAGCATTTAATAAATTCTTTCTTAAAAGTTTGAGCCTGCTTCAATTATGCTACATGAAATGAAGGGCATATTTATTCATTCAACAATTACACTGGATCCCTATGTACAATCCTGTTGAGTAGCTATTTACCATTTGCTACTGAGTGTTGGAGACAAATTAATGAAAAGACAGATGCCTTTTTCTATAAAGCTTGTAACTCTTGTGGGGGAAGTAAAAAAAAAAAAACGTGATGGAGGAAGCTATACTCCCTTGAGTTGGGGCACACTTGTAAAAGAAGGTTGGTGTCTTATAAGGAAGACGGAAAAAGAAAATCCAAAGAAAATGAGTTTACTGATATTGATTTCATTACACATTTTTTTGAGTACTTTCCTAGCTGGGGTTATCAAACATCCTACTTTGCCTGGGACAAAGCAGTTTTCCCAGGACAAGGCAGGACTTTCAGTGCTGTAAGACAGTCAGTGACCCTATTTCTAGCTCATGGCCATGGCAGCTGTCCTCTGCGAACTGTTCTCTCAACCACAGGGGCAGGTCTTGACATCTGCGTTTGTACTGTGTCATCCTGACCACCCAACTGCATTTGAGTAGATCAGAGAAGATGCTTGACCTATAACTGCCCAATGAGCTAGTTCACCTTTAGAAACTGAGCTAAAGAAATTGGAAACTCAGAATCTTGTTGCAGGGCTCATACTGAAGTATCCTACACCTCTGTCACTGAGATCGCTAGAGCAAATCTAGTTTTTGACTTTTAAAGTTAAGCCAGTTTAACTTTTAATTCTCAGAAACATCTCGGTCTCTGTGAATTATCTGTATCTGCCATTTTTGCTTACATTAATTTAAATGGATATTATGAGAAATTAATTGAGCCAATTCTCTAGTTAAGAGTATTTCCATGGGTGGTGTCTGTGGCTCAGTGGGTAGGGCATCGGGCCCCTATACTAATGCGGCCCTGGCCAAATTGCAACAAAAAAATAGCCAGGCATTGTGGCAGGGCACCTGTAGTCCCAGTTACTCGGGAGGCTGAAGCAAGAGAATCACTTAAGCCCAAGATTTTGAGGTTGCTGTTAGCTGTGACAGCACAGCATTCAACTGAGGGTGACATAGTGAGACTCTGTCTCAAACAAAAACAAAGTTTCTAAAAATTTCCCTGGCTCAATGGAAACCTTTTGAGATTAGGGGTCCATGATTACCATACTATACACATATGTATTATGTATATAATCTTGAGTGGACCTACCCAAACATATTTCTAATTTTAGATCAATAAATAGGCATTCTCATTCATTTTTTACGGGTTCATTGAAAGTGTATGTATTGTTAGAATCTGACATAGAACCCCACCCTCTTTCCCACAGGCGTGTTAATTAGTTGCACCT
Organism: Perodicticus potto; assembly: GCA_963574655.1. Classification (NCBI taxonomy): domain Eukaryota; kingdom Metazoa; phylum Chordata; class Mammalia; order Primates; family Lorisidae; genus Perodicticus; species Perodicticus potto. The sequence continues at coordinate 20,645 of CAUYRH010048053.1, read as the reverse complement.
GGTAGGTGTTCAATTGAAGTTTCTCAGCCAACAACTGAAAAATCCACAACAGTCCTTTATTCTTCCATTTAGATTTGTTGCAAATTCTACATCTGTAATCACAAGTAATTCCTTCTCATGTGACCATTTTGGGTAACTGCCAATTAGTTTTCTTGGAGACGTTTCATACCTTTGGAACCATGGCCAAGCATACCTGCTGTCCAGAGGGCTCTTTCCTTCTTTGTTCCAGCTTTGGTTATTTCAGAGTGCCAACCTTCTCAGACTATCAGTGGGCCATGTCTGAACTCTCCTGTCTCTTAGTAACCCTCCCCACTCCCAATGTCACTCAGGTAACCACACCACGCTGCTACAGGACAAACACGCATCAGCTTGCCCATTAACTTCCCATCATTTCCTGTGACTGGGTTCACCAAAGTTGAATTCATTTTTTTTCCAGGCCTGTTTCATGCTCCTTAATTTTAACTGTGCATCACAATCACCCAAGAAATTTTCCAAACCAGGAACAAAAACCGTGCTGCACCGCAACCAGGCCTATACCATCAGACTATGGGAGCACAGGCTTTACTGACAGCTGCGTTTTTAAAAAGCCCTTCAGTTGGTTCTGATGCACAATCAGCCTATTTAGGACTGAGTCTTTGAAATGCCTTTCAGCATCTACCTCTTCTCCCAACTTTCCAAGACTTCCCATTCCTTCTCACTTTTTCTAAGCTTAGAATCCTTAGGAACTTAACCACTTTTTCTCTTTGCACTTTTTGGCCGGGACTGGGTTTGAACCTGCCACCTCTGGCATATGGGGCCAGCGTCCTACTACTTTGCCACAGGTACCGCCCCACCATCTTTTTCTTGATCATTACAATCACTAACATGGATATCCACGTGCAAGGTACTATGCTACTTACTTATATACCTAATGTAGTTTGTATCCCATTACCTGAAAGAAAACAATGCTACTCAGGATTAAGCATGTATTTATTTTAGTTCAGTTAAAACAAACATACATTGTTTCATTGAAACGGTGTAGCACTCTTTGCCAACAAGCCATACTAGAACTGTTGGCCTCTAACAGTACAGTGGGCATATTTTACATTATATACACAAAGTTAACACACCCGGGTTCTCAAAGGTCTTTTATTACACATCACATTTGATTTCATTACACTAGATCACATTTTGGTTAACTACTGCATTTTGAAAATTTAGACCTTATTTAAATAAAATATCTGAATTTGCACCAAGTTTTTCATGAAAAAAATTCGATGTTTAGTTTATTGCAAATACAACTTTAACAAGTATTTTGTTTTTGGTATTTGTATACAGTTTGTCAACTTTTTTTATATTCAATTTTCTGTACAGGTACTTTTGAGACAATTCTTATAGATACATTAATGTGAATTCATCAAAATGCAGTTAAGAAACTTACAGGAATATATACACTTGAATCCAAGACCCAAACCTGACATTATATACAATCTATTTACAAATACATATGGACAGACAATATATGTACATAGATTATCATAAATATTGAAAAATAGGTTAGCTTTAATGGATTTATGCTGTTCTATAAATAACATTACAGTTATAACTGAAACATCCACGGAAGACAGTAATGCGAATGAGGTGACAAGACAGTGGTTTTAATACTGAAGACTGCTCATTAATGGGAATTCACTGTGTAGGAACCTCAAGGCAGAGGAGACAGCTCTAAGAAAATCATGCATTGGAATTTACTCTGGGCAGCTGATTTTGAACCTCAAACACCCAGAGGATTGGAGCAACTTCCCCACATTGACTTGCTGTAAGAAGATTTTCCTTTTTTTCCATTCCTTCCTGGTTGCCATAGTATTTTCTTCCATACAAAAAAAGTCTGTAGAAAACAACTCTTTTCTTGGCATTCTCTGGAGGGTCTTAGATATAAAGTCAGCAGCTTTTCCAGGAACTCAAGCAGAAGTGCCAATTCTTGGTCTGAACTAAAGGTGAAGTTCTGGATTCAAATGGAGTGCTCAAAGCCCAATTAAATGGAAGCAGTGCTGTAGAATCTGCCTTCTCACTGCCTTTCTATCTCTAGATGGTCCCCAACTACTTTATCTTGGTAGAAACAAACAAACATGGACCATTGGTTTCACTCAATGTAGCACTACAAGACGTCTTCCAGTTCTAATTACGGGTCTTTAATTACATAGGTATCTTGTCTGTAAATTTAGTCACATATAATACAAGAATGCGTAACAAAAACCATGTCTGCCACATATCTGACCCTTGCCCCAAACTAAACATGTTTAGTTTAAGGGAAAACCTTAGAGTCAGATGACCAAATGATGATTCCATTATTTGCTTCCCTCAACCACTTAATGGAATTATGTATATAAGATTTTAGACATTATGCCTAATGAGCAAAGTACCACATTATTTAATAATATATTCACCATACACTGTAACGTACGATAAATGTGCTCTTAAAGCCAAGTTCAAAGCAATGTTTTCAACTCTAACTGGAATTGAAATGGAAGGGTTGACATGCAGTTGGACCAAAACAACTACTTACACTCAGGCTGCACTGTTTCCCCTAGCTAACCATGTGTTAGATGTAAACAAATAATTCTACCTTATACAAGAATGAGATGACAATCCAGTGCAAGTGAGTTTTTTAAAAACTTACTGCATAAGAAACCCAGTGGCCTATACAAAGAGAACTTGTATCATACCAAACATTGGTGTAGCCTGTGGATTAGACCTCTACTGTAGACAAAACATGAACACAACTAAGCCATACATTGTCAAGTAATTCACACTTCCAGTAAGTGAGCATTGTGAAACGTTGTACTCTCTGGATCGAACGGTTTTGGCCTATTGCCATCAAATGCCCATTTTCCACTGCTGGAAGCAATGTCAAAAAAGGGCTGGCCCAAAAAAAGATCCAGAGTTGGCAATACAACTCTGGAAACGGATGCAACTGAATAAACCCTGTTTTACCCAATTGCACTATTTGGTACCTCAAAATTAGCTATCTTATTTCCCACAGAAATATCTGCATTATCTTCCATTCTAGTAAGTTGAAGACATAAGCATTTCAGTCTGAACGAACTAAATTACTTGGGGACAGAGAAGAGAAGTGATGAACCAAGTCCATCTGATTTGGTACAGCAAACAATCAATTATCTTTTCAGTAATGGTTAAGTTTAAATGAAAAAACTATGTTCCTAATTCACGGTACAATTTTTCATTACATTAATTTCTCTAAAAATTATTTTGGGTAAAAAAGTATTTGGCTTATTATGCCTACAAAAAGGCAAATCATTTCATAATACTAACATTCATTTTTAAATACCAATGAAATTGTTGTACTGAACTTGTTGACAATGGTTCTGGATAAAATTCAAAAAAAGCAACTTCTTAAAAGTAAAATAGTGCTTCTGAGGTCTTTAAGTATTTTTGGTACAAAAAATAATAGTGTTTTTTTTTCAATGGTTATTTCAATACTTTGCTGTAAATTAAGAAGAACTGTTTTCACATCGAATGGTTCCATTAGGCACATTCAAGTAAAATCATAAAATATCCAAGTTAAACAATGACACAGCCAAACATGTGGCTTGATAAAAGTTAAGAGTTCGTCCATTCTCTGGAATGGAATAAAATTGTCACTTCCCTTAACCCGAGACTCGTGGTTTTGTTGTTCATATCCATTTCTAACATACAGATAAGTTTCTTTAAAAAAACAAAACAAAAAAAACCTTAAAAAACAAAAAAGAGTTCACTTATTCTGCACTCAGAAGAACCAGCGAGGAATCTGCACTTCAAAAGGAAGTGAAATTGAAAACCTTAGGCGAAATATCGTAGCAGTTGAGTTGACTCAACACTGGCATCAGATGGGCTGAGTGTGAAGGGTGCAGGTTAATGGCCGCCTCCAGAGGCATTGTGTACCCAATCCAAAACAATCAAGGCCATGCTTCCAAACATCACCACTATGCCGCTCAACAGGAAGAGCAGAGCCTGCAATGAGCAGAGAAAACCCATCAGCAGCCAACACAACACACGTGCTAACCAGCCCTCCTTCTACTTCGTGAAATAGGCTCTTCATTACTGAACTACCTCTATTACATAACATTCTATAGAACAAAAATTATACCTTCCTAAATATAAAGCAGCTTGAGTGAACAAGTTAGCTATAGTACAAAATAACTATACCTTTAAAGCTTTCTAAACTTTCGTACTCTTTCATTACTTTGTCTCAAATGAAAAGGCACTTTTCTTGCTGGATAAAGTACTTCCTATACAGCTGGACTGGTTGTTCTTACAATTCTTTTAAGCAAAAACTAAGTCACATGATCAAACCCAAGTCAAAGCCAGAGCTCTTTCGAAGAGACACTCAGTTTACTCCTAATCCTACCCTTCAATTACTACCACTGTGTAATTTTGAGTAAACCAAGATGACAGTTGTTGGTCTATAAACAATTCTAGTACTTTCATCAGACCAGAATAGTGGTGGAAAATGACTGAAAAGCAGTCTTTTTCCTAAATACCATCACCAGCATTCTGGAACCAGAATTTGTGGTTAGCACAGCATACTCTGTATAATCAGCTGTTACTCTCGAGTACCTAATGGTGAACACGACAGACTGAAGGCTGCCCAGGGCTTTGCTTTGTAGATGGCCAGCTTCATTCAACCGAACAGCTCACCTTTTTCCCATTTTGGTGCCTATCACACAGTAAGCAGCCCAACAAACACTGGGTAAATAGACACTGAAAGCAGAGTCAGGGTCTTACCCTGTCCATCATCCTTATTCCTATCTGTAAACTACCTAACAACATTTTTACTTGCAATTAACTTGAGTATTTACATAGATGGCAAACTATCTTCCACCTCCTCACCCTGATCTTCCATCTGTGAAGTATGTTTACTAGAAACTTAACCCTGAAACTATGTCAAGTGATGGCAATGAGGCTAAAATTAAAATCACTTGTGATAATTTTTACTATTACTAGTCATAATCTTTTCACTCACCCCAATCTTCTGTATAGACTTCATAGACTCCTTCTTCACCAACTTGATATAGAAGGCAGATGGAAGAATAAAAATCAACATAGCAGCTGCAGATGCACCTGGAAAAAGAAAATACTGTTTCTTGAGAATTCAATGATTCGCTCGTCATTGATTATTTAAACCTTAATATCCCCGGTATTTGAATCAACTTCGATACTTTCTCAAACTTACCAATGAAACCAAAGATATCCCTGATAGTTGGGACAAAGATGACAAGGAGATTGGTAAATGCCAAGATAGACACGGTAATGATGCTGTGACGCCACCAGCTGAAATCTTTTGAAGCACACAACAGGTGAGTTACGGAACTCCGGATCTACACAAAAGTAAAATAAGATAACAAGTTTTAAAAATACAGCTTTAATTAATGAAAAGAAAGCCCAAGTAACAGGGATTATATCTAAAATAGCAACTATTGCCAGAGTAAAATCTTCTGCCGTTGTTTTCTAAACATTTGAACACAAAGATATAGACAATTAAAAAATGCCTGAGGATGTTTTGAAAATCAACAGTTTAAGAATCAATCCCCTTCAAAACCACCACCAATTTGATACTGCTCGACTGGTGTTTCTCTCCTCTGAAATGATAAAAATCTCACAAATCTTTATGTTTAAAAACTCTTTTCTGGCTTAGCGCCTGTGGCTCAAGCGGCTAAGGCGCCAGGCATGTCCGCCTGAGCTGGCGGGTTCGAATCCAGCCCGGGCCCGCCAAACAATAATGACGGCTGCAACCAAAAAATGGCTGGGGGGTTGGGTGTTGTGGCGGGCACTACTTGGGAGGCAGAGGCAAGAGAATCGCTTGAGCCCAGGAACTGGAGGTTACTGTGAGCTGTGATGCCACAGCACTCTACCCAGGGTGACGGTTTAAGGCTCTGTCTCAAAAAAAAAAAACTAACTCTTTTCTACTGAAAGCAGGGCAGGGGATTACTTACCGGGAAAATCACTACCGGAACTGTCAGAGTGACAGCCACTAACACAGCCAGACGGACGATGAGAAGAAGAATATCGGCTCCCACGACAGCGGAGTAGGTGTGGAGCAATTCTGACTCAACGTGTTCTAAGGGGGGGACAAAACCAAAAACGCTTTATTAAGAGTGCCGTTTTCTCTAGAGATCAAGTAGAAATTTTTTCAGTGAAATTTGCAAAGTTATTAGCTACTCATAAAATGATTATAAACTAAGAGGCTAATAAGATTAGTTTGGAATTATGGTCAATGCAATTAAAATAACATAGAAGGGAAATTTTTCTAAATACCACATAGAGATTTAGCCACATGACTCCCATTAAAAAACAACAGGAGCTAACCAGCTAAATCCCATGGTTTGGCTTACAGTTTGTGCATGCTGGTGTATAAAACGGTTAGAAGGTGATGGGAGAAGAGACAGGCAAGACAAATTTAGAGGCAAGCACATCATATAAACATGCCATCAAATGACTAATGGTGTATTTTCAAACCTGGATTCTAGAAATTACTGATCAAATACAATGCAGGCAATTCTAGGCTCTGAATTTAATTTCTCATCACAAATATATCAAAACAGATCCTTTTTGAAGCAATCTTACTAGACATAAGTTTTTCCTTTTTGTTTGAGCCGGAGGTAAACCGGCATTATTTACCGTAAAATGTCAGGTATCCAAAGAGGGCAGCAAGCAGGTACATGAGGAACATGGCAAAAAATGAAATCTTGGACACGTTCATCATTCTTCTACGGCTGCGGCTATGGAAATTCAAGAGAAAATTCAAATATATATTTTAGCGAAGAGTTTTAACAGCGGACGAACATTTTTCCCAACAGATTTATATAAAAGTGGATCTAAGGTTCTCACCCTTTCAGCTCTTCATAGATGGGAAGAATGGCAGGGTGACACACAAAAGAAAAGGTCAGAATTGGCACAGCATAGACGGTCTGGAAGAAAGGGGGGATCCATTTAATATCGCGATGTAACAAATGCACATGCTGTCACGGGTCTGCAGCTTGTATATTTTCATCTTAGAATCAAAGTCTAAAATAGGTTCCCTTTTGTAATTAGCTCCCAATTCTTCTAATCTGTTCTACTGTCATCAATATCTCAACTTTGAACGTGTCATTTATTAACAGCATATGATTATTTCATCTCTCTACCTATTTTAGGATATAAACCAAAACTTTCCTCAGTCTTCAAAAATTCACTGATTCCATGTTTTCTAAGAAGCACCTATTATCATCCTTCCTCCCTTTACCTTTGGGAGTTATTTTAATTTCCGGGGGCTAGTTTCCCTCTTTTCTTCCCGAAAATCGTCCTTTGAGAAAACAAACATTTTATATGGTTACCTGTGAGTTGAAAATGAAATAGCGCGGTCTACACGAATCCTCTTCAGTCATGTTAAATGCCAAATCAGATGCAAAAGCTGTTGGCTGTGTTAAGGTGTTGTTTATTGTTTCATTAATTACCAAAGCAGCTTCCATAGGACAAGGAATCTGAAATTTCTTGCAAATCACCTGAAAATATATTTTGCATTTATTAAACTGAACAACACAAGGCTTATAAAAACTGTATTCTAAAAAAAAAAAAAAAAGTTATACCTACCACAATCAGGAAGAACATCATACACAATAAGGAAAGGCCACTGGTATATCCCAAGTATCCTAAAAGGTGGGAAATATTGGTATTAGTTTAATAAAACATTTTCTCCATTAAATAACTCAATTTAGCTGGGAAGAAGTTAGGAGCAAAAGTGTGGGTAGAGGATTAACTTTCTAATTCTTAAGTAAGATACAGAATTATTTAAATATCTTTGCTATAACCAAAATAATAAAAACTATTATTTGTCTATTACTAACAAAGCACAAGATATATGCCAATGAAGTATTTTGGCCCCTTGGTAGACACCCTGCTAGGATTTTGAAAGAACTAACTGGTCTTTCAAGCTGCAACTTAATTTGTAAAACTATGTTTTTAGGACTTTTTATCTCATTGATTTCCACTTAGACTAGAAAAAGCCAACCAGCTAGCTGGTAGGAGGCTCATTTCAGTTCTCTTTAGAAATGATGGGTTGCTCACCTAAATTTCTCAGCAGTGACAAAGGAAGAATGAGCACCAATGACACCAGCAGGACCAAATAGTCACCATTCAGATACCACAATCTGAATTAGAGAAGCGAGAAAGAAGGTCAAAAGCAGTCACAAATACCCTCAGAATAATGTACACATCTTCTAACACAACTCATTATAGAGAAATACTACAAAAACAAACAAACAAAAAGACATATTTGGAAAAAGTATCCCTTGTTCAAGACAGGAATAACTTCAACTTTGTGTGCTAGATGAATATTCACTCAGGTTAGAAATGGGGTATGAAACAGTGTAACTTTTGTCCCTCTATTTGCTCTGGGAAGGCTGCCAGCTGATTCAAAACAAAATGCTTCTTAAAGGCTTGATACTAACATAGGGAACAAAGCTGCCTTGTAAAGCCAGTAATCTTATCTTTAAGCACTTTTAGAAAAATTGTACACCAACTCTTTTATAGCTTTAACATGCAATTTCTGATGCTAGAAACAAGGCAATTTTAAAACAAGGGTTTTTTCTCCCAGACATTTGTTAGCAAGTATATTTACTAAATACTTCAACAAGGAAATTTTTTTTAACTCTTAGATAAAATGCACAGGCAAAACCAAAAAGTAGAAAACTCGATCCTCCAAACCAGGACTTTTCCAGGTTGCCACAGTATGTTATGACACTTTGACCCACCTTTATTCCAAAAAATAATCAAAAGATCCCTTCTGATCCCTTAATAAAAAATATTATGTATGCCCCCCTAGCACTAGCACTTGTAAGTTCTAGCACTATCTTTTCTTTTTTAAGTAATCATGAATTAGATCCTCTTTTAAATTCCTATATTCAGACTCTAATTACCCTGTGGATTATATTCCATTTACATTAGCAACCAGGAGTCTACAGAAAACTAACACTTAAAGATCAGCTTATCAAATTAAACTTCTACAGCCACACCACCTCTCATTTTGAGGTAATGAGCTGTATGTAAGTTAGGAAGTAAAAGATCCCTATTTCCATGTTTGCTTTAGATAAAACCTATTAGTCTACTGGGATGAGTAATTTTGCTAGAAGAAAGGTTTCTACACCATGGCCATACATTTTTGGGGCCTCTTTATCCAAAAGGCCTGGGACCAGAATGTTTCAGATTTTAGATTTACATATACATAAGATACCCTGGGGGCAGGACCTAAGTCTAAACATGAAATTCACTTCTATTTCATATACACCTTAAACATGTAACTGGAAGGGAATTTTATACAGTACTTGTAATTGTTTTGTACACCTGCCACATGAGATCAGGCATGCAATGTTCCACTTGTCATGTTGACACTCAGAAAGTTTTAGATTTTGAAGCATTTTGGATTAAGGATGTTCAAACTATATTCTTCATCACACAGAATTAAGTTCTAAAAATTTCAAATTTATAAAAGTCGAACAAGAATTAAATTTTTAATGTAATCCAAAGCTCTAGTCTTAACTTAGATGGGGTATGTATTAGATAACTGTAACTTCTTAAGTGTGAATACAGAAAGAAAAGCAAGTTTTAGAAAACCTGTTTTCACATACAGGCTAGGTTAGATATCTAGAATTACAAGGCTAACCACTAGCTTTTTGGCCTTTCATTCTCAGAAGTTGAAATCAGTTTATGGGGGACTTCTTGGTCACTTTAAATTGGCATATTTATGGATAATTTACTGGTAATCATTTTGTATCCAACTTCGATAAAATATATCTAACCATTTTAGATTGTAATTGTTTTTTATGAGCAACCTTACTTAGCACCTACCCAGTTGTATCTTCAATGTTCATTAATGCCTTGATCACCAAAGGTAACTCATATTTCACTATGAAGAGGTAGCTTGACATAGCTGGAGGAAAACAAAATTATACCATTACAAGTGCAAAATGTGGCACGTGACACTAAAACTGATGTGTCACCACTCTGCTACAAAACGAGCAATAAAGTTTACCCAAACTGTCTTTTAAAAAATTTTTACCTCCAATGTTCTGCATTGTAATTGATCCAGAGGCTGCAAGCTTTCCAACCAATCCAAATGCCTTATGTCCCAATTGTTCATATAATAAAGACCCTACAATTTGAAGAGCACAGGAGCATGAAGCAAGTATTTTTATATGAGGAAAAAATTGTAATAGGTATAAAAAAATCAGGAATGTTAACATACCTCCTTCATTGGCAGTCTTCAAAAGGAGATGAACAGAATACAGGGAAAATATGGACACAAATGTCAAGAGAATTCTGATGAGAAAAGGAAAAAGGTACAGGGTTATAAACAAGCATTGCTATATCCAGAGATAATGCTTTCTGGTTGTTTAAATAACATTGTTATGGAACTGGTCCCACTTATGCACAAATGCCCCCTAAGAGCTGTAATTTTCTCTCCAGCTAGCTAGAGTGTCAACATTGTCTCAGGTGATAATGCTACAGTATTAGTTAGGAGCAAGGATGTACCTGCTGAGCCAAACATAGACATGAGGAAGCCCAGCTACCTAGTGGTGGAATTGTGAGACCTGTATTTTGATTCTGGCACTGTAATTAGCTGTATGCTTGCCCTTTCTCTGCATTTTAATATTTCCCTTTTTATCTGTAAAATGTCGGAAACACCCGCCACGAAGTTCTTGTGAAATTCAACTGAGATAGACTCAGGAAAGGGCTTGAGACCACATGGACTGTATAGATAAGGAGAGGAAAAGAAGGGAGGGAAGGATACATTTTAAGTGTCAGGCCCTAGAAGCTTTACTAATAAGTGGGCACAAATCAGAAAACCAACCACGGTGATGGTATACTCCATCTACATGGCACCCACTGGTGAGGAATACAGGCCCAATTGTCATGAAATTGAACAATGCCTGTGCTTACAACAAGCAGACTATTAGCCTGTCTCCTTCCATAACCCTTTCACTTGAAGAGAAAAAAGCAAAAACAGAAAGTGACTAATGGGAACCTAATGTAATGACTTTCCTTTAAGGTATGGGTTCAATCTCCCTATACTTTTTTGCTCTTTCTTCCAGCTTCACTTTCCTTCTGCCCATGAAAGAGTGTCTTTTTTTCTTTAAAACAAACAAACAAAAAAAAGGCCGCGGTGGGTGGATTGCTTGAGAATAGCCTGAGCAAAAGCTAGACCCTGTCTCTGCTAAAAATAGAAAAACTAGCTGGATGTTGTGGCTGGTGCCTGTATTCCCAGCTACTTGGGAGGTTGAGGTAAGAAGACTGCTCAAGCCCGAGAGATTGAGATTGCTATAAGCTGTGATACCATGGCACTCTACCCAAGGCAACAGAATGAGACTATATCTCAAAATGAAAAAAAAAAAAAAAAAAAAAGGGTAAAATAACCAAGGAAACTCACAAAAAAACCTGCAAACAAAATTCCATATAGGCAAATTACATTCAGTACCAAGTAATACGCTAGCAAAAGAATGACTGTTAGTTAAATGGAGTAAATGACATTAAGTTATCATTCTAATGCCAGAAGTTTTATGGGGTCTACACTAAGGTGACAAAGCAGCCTCACCTCTAATTAGAAAAAAGTTGTTGATTTAATTAAAAACAATTAAGGCAAATTAAGTCCTCCCATACACTGAAATAAGGGATAAATGGACTTTATAACCTTTGAGGTCACTTTCAACCTCAAGACTGGCTTAAGAAGGTTAGCTATAGAGTTAAGTTGACTTAAGCAGCCATGTGACTTTTGGTCCACGTACGTCTAAACCTCTAAATATAATGAAAATACTGATGAATAAACACTCGCTTTAACAATCTAGATATTGTGGCAGCGCCTGTGGCTCAAGGAGTAGGGCACCAGCCCCATATACTGGTGGTGTTGGGTTAAAAACCAGCCCCAGCCAAAAAAAAAAAAAAAAAAAACCTAGATATTATTTAGCCATTTATTAAAAGTTAATCAATCACATCAGCACCTATTAAAGTACAAATAATTCCAAGAGTGCAAGTGTAACATCAGACTTTTGCTTTCACTTATGAAACAGAGGTGTCATTTTATCTCATTTAAATCTTGTACTATAACAACAATGGCTACAGTTTAATTAAAACTGCCTCCAATTTTTATACCAAGAGCTAGGAAGGATTTCAAAAACATTCAACAGTGATGCCATTTAAGTTATCCACTAAAAACTTTGAAATTCTGTAATTCTTTCGATGTAAATTCCTGGTCCTTCAAGTTAGTCTCGAAAGCCTCATCCTCAAAAAGCCTCATTCTGAAGAAGCAAGCCAAATTGTATGTATCCTAGCTTCTAATACTCAAAGCTAGGCTTAACTTCAGTGTGGAATTTCACAAAGCAGGACTTTGCAAAGGTCTGCTTTTCTTTTCATGAACGTTCTACCATGCTGGAGAAAATAACTTGAGTAGAAGGCACCAGTCAGCTAACTAAACCACATGTCACAAAGGGACGGTTTCATGCTACGTAAGTGTGGTTTCCTCATCTGTACAAAGAAAGTATTAGTTACACAGTTCTGCACGGATATTGCCCTAAAAGTCCATACTGTAACACAAACATTGAAAACTACACGTTCAAACCAGCATGTATTTTTGTTTTGTGCATTTTTCCTGAAAATAAGGTTATTAAGATATGTTTCCATATTTTCCAAGGGTCATTCACCCCAAAATGTTAAGAACCGCAGCTCTAAAGTATTCTGTACCTCCAAAATTCTATGCAGGGATTTAGGCTGGAAAGCACAGGAGTTAATTATAACCGTGCAATTAGAGCAGTAAAACCTTTAAATACAGACACTTATTAAAATAATCTTTTCTTTTTTTGTTCTTTTTTTTTTTTTTTGGCCACAGCACATGGCAAGCACATAGTTCTTTAAAACAAACATTAAAAAAACACATATGTATTGCTTTTCAGTGTCCAGAAAATCATGACTCACTTGTCTTAAACATGTTCCAGGCTAAGTAAATACCACCACACCTTATACATTTAGAAGAATTTTCTTTTCCTTATGTGGGTAAAGAGCCACAGGTCTTTGGAAAGTCTTTTGTCAACTCACCAAAATGATTTGGAGGTACTATGCTTATTGACATTTATAGCTTCTGATTCTGACAGAAGAAAATTTATAGTGCTTCTGGACTAATCAAAAGTTCTTTTTCAATACCCACCATCTTTGTTTTCACTCTTCCCTTTGACTTAAAAGATCTCTAGCTTAATTTGTCAGTTTTAACAGTCGTTGCTGTATTTTTTCCTGTTTAATTGGCTTTCTTGACATTGTGCAGTATATAGTAGAATAAAGAGATGTTGGGATTTCTCATACTTTGATTTAATTTAAGTCAACTACTTCAACTGTATATTCAGTTCCTGGAGCCAAAATATGTTTTATCATCATATTAACTGCCCTGCATGGCAGACTCACTACTTACACATACTTACATAAAAAGAGCAATTCCAGTATTAGCCATGGCATAAGAAAGCCCAAGGATTCCACTGCCCACAATCGCATTGCTCAGATTAAATACTGACATTCCAAAGGAAGTAGTACCTGGATGCTACATAGAGGGAAAACGATAACCAAACATATAACAATAATTAAATGGAGAAAACCAGCTTTGGGCAAGTCAGATTTGAAATCTAAAAGTAAAACTATTCTTTTACTCCATAAAGCCACAGATACACAGATTATTATTTTCAACTTACAAAGTCTGTTTCATACTTCTTCTTCCCCGAGTTCGATTCAAGTAAAAAGTTCTGGTTTTCAGGATCTACATCTGCATAATGGCTACAAAAAGAAAAAAAAAAGTATATATATAATTGTAAATTGGACTGGTTGCTTTCACATAAAATAGTAGTTCTGTTACATCTTTACTTAAAAGTATAAATATTAACCAGGAGTCGAATTTCACACGATATTGTCATTACAAAAGATACTGTTAAGAGATTACAGCCCTCTCGCTAAAGCTATCGTACATTAAAGCAACAGAAGCAGAATGCTAGGTCACCGCTCCCGCTCCCCAACCCGCACGAACCGTTGTTTTAAAAAGTGCACAACTTCTCCCACCTTTTCAGAGCGGCTTGCTTGGTGGGGTAGGAGTAGTTGAAGTCGCTGTTGGAACTGTAGCTGCTGCTGTCCTCATCCGGAGAAATACTGAACCTTCCCATTTCGGATTTCTTCATGCTGAGCTCTAGGAGGAATCGGGTGCAGCTTAGCGCCGGGCTCCTTTTGTCCTTGGCGGTGCACCGACCCGCGCGGCCGCCTGCGAAGATAGAGGCGGCGCGTCAGGACTGCGGCTCCCGCCCGCCGCGGTCACGTGACGCCGCCGGGCGGCGCAGCGCGGCTGATTCATCCCAGGCCAGGCGAGTGGAAAAGTACCAGCCGGGCGCGAGGGGCGGGGGCGCGCCGAGGGGCGGAAAAGTACAGACGGCAGAGCCGCGGAGAACAAAGATGATCCCACCGCGGCGCGGCACCCACCCGGGCCCCTTCTCCGGCGGGTTTTAGCATTTCACCCTGTCTATTGTCCCGAGTCTGAGCGGAGGGGGTGAGGGGGCTCTGTTTTGCTTTGCCCTAGCCGCTCTGACCGTGCACAGACACGCAGGGCGCACAGCTCCCGTTTCTAGCATTTGGAACGGCAGTGCCCCGAGCCCCCAGGTGGGGACGTGCCTCTGCGGCAGACGGCGTCCCCCCGAAAGAGGCGGACGGGGCTGACACTACCCCTCCTCTCCCGAGAAGGGGCGAACCCCGGCCCCTCGGGTTTGTTTATACACGGAGGTCCGTGCCCTCGAGCACACCCGTCCACAGGCATTTGGCCCGCGAGTGCTCTGCCGGGCCAGCCCCTCCTCTGCCCGGAAAGGAAACTGATGCAATGTCGATACTCGGTTGTCAAACGTTCCCGACCCGTCTTCCCTGATCTGCTATAACAGAAGTCCAAGCCCACCTCCGCCTCCCCCCGATTCCTTGTCCCCAGGACTTAATAATTTTTTTTACTAATGCAAATCAGTCACAAGACTTGCCGCAGCAGAGCCGCGGACCTGGCTGGCTCCCCTCCCCCTAAATAGGAAGATGCGGCTCCGCACCGGGCGGGCACGCGGCCCTGACACCGGCCCCGGCCCCGGCCCCGCACCCCTCCCTCGCCCGCCGCGCGGGCGTCGATCCCCGTGCCGTTAGCCAGCATCGAAGACTTGCTGGGCAACACAACGCTCGCCCCAAAGCAAACTGCACCCGCAGCCGCCTCCCCGCAACGGCCCCTCCCGGCGCCCCTCCCCCACTCCCGCCCGGCCCGAGCCCGTTGCATAGACACCCCCCGCACGCGTTACCTCGGTCGTCTCCGCTTCTGTGTCACGGAAACCTCACGCACACGTCTTCAGTTGGCTTTTATCGGTCAGATAAAAATCATAAAAAAAAACCCAGAAAAAGCCCAAATCCAACAGTACGCAATAAATATTTTAATTAAAACGGGAAATGGCAAACTGCCGCCCCGATCCTCCGGCGTCTGCCGTGTCAAGGGAAAGGCGCGAGTGTGCGGGAACGCGTGGTCGGGCTGCCGGTGGCGGGGTTGGAGAGATGCTCCGAGGAGGAGGCGGCGTGCGGCTCTGGAGCTGCCCCGCGAGCAGCGGGTTATAGCGGCACCCGGGTGGCCGCGTCAGGGGGCGGGGCCGGGAGCCCAAGTGCTTCTCTTTGTGTATCAACACCACCTGGGCTCCGCCCCCGGTCCGCCCAGCCCCGAGGCTCCGCCTCTCCGCACCCCGCGCCCCGCGCCCCTCCCCCGCGGCCGCCTGCAGCGGCCGGCCCGGCCCGCGGGCGCCCAGGACCCTCCAGCCAAAGCAAACCCCACTCGCTCCAGCTTCCCGGACGGTCTCCCACGACCACCGTGGATAATTCCTGGTGCATGTTTAGTTCAGCCCCAACTGGTGCCCAACACGCGGGTGTCTTTGAGTAGCCATCTCCTTCCCATTTTCTTTAGTATGAGTCACCAGCAGTGCTTGCTTTGGGGGGACACTTGCCGCCCACCAAACCCTTTACTGACTTATTTTTGTGATTTACGTTGGGGTTTTCTCCCGAAAACTTGGCCAGGGCAGCAGAGTGGTCCTGATGGGCGGTTTCTGTTCTCGTTCTTTCTTCTACACCTAGACCAGCTTTCACTCTAAAGAACTAGCCCGATTAGGCCGCGTGGCAGCTCCGTTTCGTGATATCCTTTTTATGTGGACGTGGAAAACTCTACCGAGGGAAAAGCTAAATTTGTGCAGTAAACCAGAGCCGTGGAAGGGAGCGCGGCTGGGCCCGGCGCTTCTTAGGCGGTTTAGGGGTCCCCACTTTTCCCTTCGCTGACATGTTGTTTGACTTATCTACCACCACCCCTCACCAAAGGCGCTGACCTTTCTCGAATGCAGATCTGAGATCTTTCTACCGAGCCTGGTCCTTTCCTTCAGTGGTGAAGTGGTCTTGCTGAGCCATGCAACTAGGGGGCCTCTTTGCTGTGGAATACTCGGTGCTGCGGGAAAGGGCAGAGTTCTCCCCTTGCTAGAAACAAAGACCCCTTACGAGGAAAAAAAAATGTTAGTGGAATGAATGAATAAACAAACGAGTTTGACCTATTGCTCTCTTCCTTTCGGGGACGTGGGAGAGATTGGGCAGGGCATAGAGGAAAGGGTTGGGTGTGATCACAATTTTTGCTTTCAATGTTTTCCTGAGGAAATCTGTACAACTGCTTACTTCTGTGGCACGTGAAGCTTCTCGTGCCCTCCCCTGCACCATTGTTCGTGATTGACAGGGGAGGACCCGATTTCCCACTTACGATCCTGTGTTCCCCACCCCAAACCTACCCTGGTCAGACCAGTCTTACTTAAACAATAGTCTTTTTTGCTTTCTTGCCCAGGCTCCCCTCACCCTGCTCAAATGCCACCATCACTCAAGCCTTAGTCATGGAGCCTCGGGAAAGCCTAGCTCCGCACGCCTTAATTCCGCCCTTCTCGACCTCTTTTTCCAGGTACTATTTTCTAAACCACACGGTGCAGGATCTTTAGAAACGTGCTGTTTTGCATTCAAAAGTGTTCAAGTCTTTGTGTGGTACTGAAGCCAAGGAGATTGTGAACTCCCTGAGGGCAGATTTGGAATTTAACTCACAATCAGAACTGAAAAAATGTGGTTATCTTCCTTTCACACACATTCATTCCCGAGTGACTCAGTCAATTCTCGTCTCAGAACAATCTTACTAGTACTGGGTTGGAGAACAGTCCTAGGAAGTTTCTTATATTGGGTTTTAACCGATAAAAATCAAAAAGTCGTAAACTGCCTTTTAATTCCAGGTGACTCTCCAGCGTTCCTCTGCTAAGAGGCGCTAAGGAAGCCCTCAGGGTGGGTAGTTTTGGCTGTCCCCCCCCTGCAGTGGTCTCTTGTCCTTTGGACCTTTTGGTGTTTTGTATTGCAATACATATTTAGAAGAAGCACAATACCTGTAAAATTGAGAGAGTGTGTTGTGTGTGTGTTGGAAGGCTGTAATCTTGATCTGATCTCTGTATGATGAGAACTTGAACAGTAAATTAACAAAAAGAAGGGAAGTGGTTAAAACTTCCATTTTTCTTTTCTTTCTTTCTCCTCTTCCCTCTTTCTTTCTTTCCTTTCTTTCTCTTTCACTCTCCTTTCTTTCCTTTAGACAGAGTCTCTCACCCTGTTGTCCAGGCTAGAGTGCCATGGCATCACCCTAGCTCAGAGCTAACCTCTAATTCCTGGGCTCACCCTCTCAAGTTGCTGAGACTACAAGCACCACCATGGCACCTGTTTAGTTTTTCTATTTTTAGTAGAGACAAGGGTCTTGCTCTTGCTCAGGCTGGTCTCAAACTCCTGAGCGCAAGTGATCTTCCTTCCTCGTCCTTTCAGAGTGCTAGGATTACAGGCATACACCACCAAGCCCAATCAAAACTTCCATTTTGCTATTGACTTTTTGACTTACCTTTTCAAGGGCCAATCTGAGGCACATCTGTTAACTCAAGTGGCTTCCAGCTGAGGCCTGATGTGCTTTGGGCTATTGTTGTTTTGCTTTGGGCTAGAATTTGTAGGATATGATGTCCTCACCCAATTTCTGTGAAACTATTTAACCAAATGTCTGTTGGGTTAGCAGACTGACTGTTTGGGTTAGCAAAATGACTGTTTGGTTGCTAATCTAATACTCTATAAGAGCAGCATTTCTCAAACTGCAACATGGGACCCAGTGGGGGAAAGTGATGAATTCAGTGGAATACTACCAGCTTTTAATTTCCTTTACTTCAATAGAACAGAACAAAAAATTCAATATGCCGCATACAGTAATAGTAAAATTATTATCCTGTAAATCTTTCATTTTGATTTTCTATAAATACGTGTGTATTCTGAGTTGTGATATAAAATGTGTTTCTTGCTGTGGATTGGGAAGGAGTGAAAGAATTTAAAAGCTACTGAAAGCAAACCGGTAGCCCATCCTATGACAGAAAAACAGCCACAAATAATCAGTTGTCAATTCTGGATTTTTGGGAATGCAACATCAACTTAGGTTGTTAAAGTTTTTAGTGCAGGTAGATAGCTATCTTTTGTACTACTATTTGACCATTATTTACTGATAAGATAGAGTGGGTTTGTTTCCTGGAGGCTGTAAGGAGTTAACCTTCTCAACTTACTGAACAGCTGGTCTATAATATGATCTTCACAATTCTATTTCTCCAACACTTCAGTTTGCCAAAAGAGGCCTTAGACATTAAATTTGCTTCTCCCTACTAACCATTCCCAATGGAATAGTTTAATTCTCAAGTTGGCTTCTGTGACTTTCTTTGGTCTGGCCCAGCCCGTATTTCCCCCCTTGTCTCCCATTATTCCTTGTGGTAAGCAGCCTCTGGGATGATTCCCCAATAAATCCCACCTCCTGGTATTCCTGCCTATTTGTAATCCCCTCTCCTTGAATATGGGCTAGCCTGGTGATGTAATTTTTTTTGGCCAAAATGATGGCATGTCCTTTCTGAGATTAGGGTACAAAAAAAACTGTGGCTTCCGTCTTCTCTGTTGCTCATGCTCCCTGGCTCTCTTCCTCATTTGCTTTCAGGGAAACCAGCTACCATGGTACAAACTGTCCTATAAGAGGCCCATGTGGCTAGGAACTGATGTCTCTGGCAACAACCAGGCTGGACTTGAAGTCTGCCAAAAGTCACATGAGTGAGCTTAGAAGCAGATCCTACCCAGTTGAACCTTGAGATGACTGTAGTCCCAGCTAATACCTTAGGCAGAGGACCAGGTAAGCCCAGCCTGGAATAATGACACACAGAGATAAGTGATAATGAATGTTTATTGTTTTAAGCCAGTAAGTTTTGGCACAGTTTATTACTCACCAATAGATAACTAATACAGTCCCTTTCGTGTATACCCAATGCTATCGCCAAAGTGCATGTCTCAGTGTTGTCGATGTAAACCATTTTCCATTTAAACCGTTCCCATTGCTTGGAATGTTCTTCATACCTCCTCTTCTCTGCCATTACCATGTGTCTAAATTCTGTCTTTCCTTTGAGGCCCAGCTTGGATATCACAACTTGCATTAGCTCTTCTTTGCTTTGGTTCTAATTTGAAACTGATCTCACTCTACTTTCAACTTAGTGCTTTATAAATATCTTTTTGTGACACTTCTTTTGTGTTGTCTATATACTAGACTTTCTGTTGCTGTCTTTTAGTAATTAGTCTCTGGCTGATCACTAGACATCCAGCCAAGTCTTAAAGGACATCTGTCTTCTCCTTTATTGGCTAAAGTAAAACTCTTGATTTCCCTGTAACAATTATTCCTCTTCTGATCTTTCCAATTTAGAATAATGCCACAATGTATAGGGGAGAGCAAACCCCAAACCCAGGAGCTATCTTGAGTCTTTCTTTTTCTCAAATACCCACTGGATCAGCAAGTCTGAGGGGTCTGCGTCCAAGTGTTCAGAAATTCTGCCGTTTCTCCCTGTCTGTGCTGTTCTGGCCTTCGCACGACAACTCACCTGTCTCCTGGATCACAGCCTGATTCCTGTCTGGGCTTCCATTCTTGGTGCTCAGTATATGTGCCCCTCCGTCTGTCACTTAGCAGGAATCTTGGTTATCAGCTTGAAGAAACATAGTGTATGTACAGGGTTGGGTACTATTCACAATTTCAGGCATCCACTGGGGATCCTGAAATGTAATGTATCCCCTGTGGATACAGGTCTTTGTGTGGCTGCCTTCTCATCATTTAGGTCTCCTCTTTTTTAAAGAAAATAAATTTCTTTTCTTTTTCTTTTTTTTTTTTTAGAGACAGAGTCTCACTTTATCGCCCTCGGTAGAGTGCCATGGCATCACACAGCTCACAGCAACCTCCAACTCCTGGGCTTAGGCGATTCTCTTGCCTCAGCCTCCCGAGTAGCTGGGACTACAGGTGCCTGCCACAATGCTCGGCTATTTTTCTGTTTTGCAGTTCAGCTGAGGCTGGGTTTGAACCTGCTACCTTCGGTATATGGGGCCAGCGCCCTACTCAATGAGCCACAGGTGCTGCCCCCAAAATAAATTTCTTTCTTTCTCCTTCCTTCCTTCTCCCCTCTCCTCTCCTCCCCTTCTCTCCTCTTCCCTTCCTTCTTTCTCTC
>CAUYRH010048052.1:0-50652 GCA_963574655.1 Perodicticus potto | reverse complement strand
CCAAGTATTGGTCAATTTCCTTCAGAATTTCATATTTCTGAGAGTAAAGTTGCTTGTAATATTCGTTAAGGATTTTTTGAATTTCTGAGGGGTCTGTTGTTATTTTCTCTTTACCATTTCTGATTGATGAAATTAGAGTTTTTACTCTTTTTTTCATGGCTAGGTTAGCCAAAGGTTTATCTATTTTATTGACCTGTTCAAAGAACCAACTTTTCGATTTATTGATCTGTTGTATAATTCTTTTGTTTTCAATTTCATTTAATTCTGTCCTGATTTTGGTTATTTCTTTTCTTCTGTTGGGTTTGGGGTTGGAATGTTCTTCCTTTTCCAGTTGCTTGAGGTGTCCCATTAAGTTGTTAACTTCCTCTCTTTCCATTCTCTTGAGGAAGGCTTGCAGTGCTATAAATTTCCCCCTTAGGACTGGCTTTGCAGTGTCCCAGAGATTCTGATAATTCGTATCTTCATTGTCGTTTTCTTCCAAAAATTTGGTGATTTCCTTCTTAATCTCGTCTATGGCCCATCTATCATTCAGCATAAGGTTATTTAGCTTCCATGTTTTTGTTTGAGTGTGCAGATTCCTGTTATTGTTGAGTTCAATTTTTATTCCATGGTGGTCCGAGAAGATGCAAGGAATAATTTCTATTCTTTTAAATTTGCTGAGGCTAGACTTGTGACCTAAGATGTGATCAATTTTGGAGTATGTTCCATGGGCTGATGAGAAGAATGTGTATTCAATTTTATTAAGATGAAATGTTCTGTAGATGTCTGTTAAATCCATTTGTTGAATGGTTGAGTTTCAATCTACAATTTCTTTACTTAGCTTCTTATTGGAGGATCTATCCAACACTGCCAAAGGAGTATTAAAATCTCCAACTACTATGGAGCTGGAGGAAATCAAGTTACTTGTCTATTAGAGTTTTTTCTTATAAATTGAGGTGTATTCTGGTTGGGTGCATAAATATTAATAATTGAAATCTCATCATATTGAGTATAACCTTTAACAAATATGAAATGACCATCCTTATCCTTCCTTATTTTGGTTGGTTTAAAGCCTATTGTATCTGCGAATAAGATTGGAACACCTGCTTTTTTCTGTTTTCCATTTGCCTGGAATATAGATGACCATCCCTTCACCTTGAGTCTATACTTATCTTTTAAGGTAAGATGAGATTCTTGTATGCAGCAGATATCTGACCTGAGTTTTTGTATCCAGCCAGCCAACCTGTGCCTCTTTAGAGGAAAATTTAAACCATTCACATTAATTGAAAATATTGATAATTCTTTAGAAAGACTAGTGGACTTTTTTAATCCTTTTGTCACTGTGGAAGTTGGAATTTGATAAGAAGTTTCTGGGTGAGAAAACTTATGGTGGAGTATTACGCTGGTCATTATAGAGGATAGGTCTGAGAATATCTGGAGAGCTGGTTTAGTTATAGCAAATTTCTTCCACATGTGCATGTCATTAAAGTATTTAATTTCTCCATCATAAATGAAACTCAGTTTAGCTGGGTACAGGATCCTGGGTTGAAAGTTATTTTTTTTTTAGGAGGTTAAAAGTCAATGACCATTCTCTTCTAGCTTGAAAGGTTTGATCAGAGAGATCTGCAGTTATTCTAATATTCTTCCCCTTGTAGGTGATGGATTTCTTGCATCTGGTTGCTTTCAGAATTTTCTCTTTCATATTAACTTTAGTGAATTATGATGTGCCTGGGGGATGTCTTATTTGGGTTGAGTCATGCTGGGGTTCTGAAACTGCTATCTGAATTTCAGAATCTCTTGGCATGTCTGGGAAGTTCTCTTTCATAATCTCATAAAGAAGAGACTCTATGCTTTGTGATGCAACTTTGTCGTTTTCAGGTATCCCTATAAGGTGAATATTGGTTTTCTCTGAGTTATCCCAGAGCTGTTTGAGAGAATGATCCATTTTTGCCTTCCATTTCTCTTCTTCTTTGTAGGTTTGGGAGTGTTCAAAAGCTTTGTCTTCAATGTAAGAAATCCTTTCTTCTGCTTGCTCCATTCTGTTGCTCAGGGATTCTACTGTGTTTCTCAGATCTTTGAGGGCTGCAACTTCTTGTCTCAATGTGTCAAAATCTTTGGTCATTTGGTCTTTGAATTCCTTGACTTCTTGAGATAATTTTTGAAATGCTCCCAGAATTTCTAATTCCAACTTTTCCTCTATTTTATTGATCTTGTTTGCAATCCAAATTCTGAATTCAATTTCTGATATTTCAGCCATCTGTTTACGCATAGGATCATTGTTTGTTTCCACCAAATTGTTTCTTGCGGGGGGGGGGGGTTGATCTACTCTGGTTGTTCATGTTTCCAGAGCTTTTCCGCTGATTCTGCCCCATGATTATTTTGCACTGTGTGGCTGGGTGAAGGATAAGTTGGGTTGGGGGTTCTAGGAGTAGTGATTGACCAGTTCTTTGCCTGAAAGCTGGGACTGGTGTCTGTGGCTTTCCCCCTAGAGTTTTGCCAAGGACCCGTACAGCGCTACTGCCTGCGAAACTGGGGGCCTTCATGTTGTGGTGGGGTTAAGTGGCTCTGTCTTATTTTCAGCTGGTCTCTGTCTTACCCTAGAGAATCAGTTACTCTGTGTTGAAGTCTGAGCTGTGGAGAAATACCAGCTGTTAGGTCACCACGCCCCCTACAGGCAACAATTAGAAAAGGAAAATCAAACCTTCCCACTACCACACACCCAGAGTACCACTTTGGAAAGTCCTCAGGTGATTGTCCCAGTTGAAAAGGTCTCAGTCAATTGTCCAGCCAGCACTGGCCTCAAATAAAAGAGTCGAAAAGTCTCTGGCAACTATATAGCAGGAGTTTGATGGCAGCTCTAGTATAACTCACTCCGGTGCTCTGTGAGCTCAGGAGGGCCTCCCCAGCAAGTAAATTAGTCGGGGAAGGTTGATGCCTCCTTCCCCACCTTGCCCGTCTGTCACACCCACTCTCTGGAAACCCCACAGAGCTGTGATCCGGTTCCCTCCAATGAGCAGATACTCCAAAGGTTTGCACCTGCCTGGGTCACAGGGGGGTCTGTGGCTTCTCAGCCAGTCCACCAGTCTCTGTCACTGTTTGGCAGGGGGAGGTGAGGCCTAACAACCTGGGTACTTGATAGGGGTGGGGGTGACTCACTCAGTTCCAGCCCTGTCCCTGATTGATGTTGCTGATAGAACAGAACAAGTTCGCAGAGTTTTTACCCTGTGAATCAGACGTTGGGCTGCAAATAGGTCTGACTCAGTCTGTGAGTCCAGCCCTTTGTCTCAGCTTTCATCCCCTAAGGGCCAGGTGCATCTGAAGCTGAGTAAAGCAGTCTCCACCCTTGGAATCGGCTTTCTCAGTGGGTATTGTAATCCCTGCGCTGCGCCCCAGCCAGTACCGCCTCAGGCATACCCTTCACTCCGGTGGCCTGCGCCTCCACTGCAGGACCGCTCTGCCAGTGGCTGCCACCGGAGAAGCCGCCCTGCTTCCTCTGGCCGCCCAGAGAGACTGGGAGTGTCTCCTCAAAACATCCCCAGGGGTGCGAGCCCCACTGCCACTCTTCCCGCATCTGCAGCTGCAGTTCTGTGCCTCAGGGGACTGCCTCTCCAGCTCGGCCTCCTCTCAGCTTACTTTCCTCTCACCACTCCCGAGCCGGAAAAATAGCACAAATCAGCAACAGTCCATGCCCTGCCCACAACCCTTGAGAAAATGTCCAAGAATCTGGATTCCTTGGGGGACAAACCTCCAAACCTCGGGGTGAGAGTGGAGGGGAGTGCCAGGAGTTCAAACTTGCAGGTAGAGAATACATCTAGTTTTGTACAGTTTTATGCCTGGCAGGAGAGTGCCATGGCACCCTAGTAGGGGAAGGAGGTCCAGTTTTTAGAGAGTCCTTCAAGTGGGGTAGAGTTGGAGGACATCTGAACTCTGCTCGCTTGTTTGTATGGAGGTATGGAGTATACTGTGAGCCGTTCTTTTGGGGGAGGGGACTTCCATCTGCTTGGTGATGTGTTCTGTACCTTTTGTTTGTATCCTTGGGGTCGCAGGTTGTCCCAGCAGGGTTGATGTGCGTTCTTCGACCTTCTCTTTTGGCTCAGATCCAAACCATCCACTTTCTTGCTAAATTTCTGTCCTTTAACTTTCCTTCTTGAAGGGAACCTCTGCGGAAAGCTGGCTACAGACTGCCATCTTGGCTCCTCCCCCTCCTCCATTGCCCTTTAATCAATGAGGCATATTCTCGGGCCTTTGAAATGTCTCCACAGAAGCAGAGGCCACTCCCCACCCTACCTTCATAGAGATCAGGGCTTTGGTTAAGAGAGGAAGGAAGGCACCATTTAAGGAAAGTCTACACATGAGAATAAACAGTTCTTACTTAATACATAGGGAAGCCCAAAGAGGTTTCTACACTGTGTGCCCTGAGTCTGGGCAGAGCTGGGATCTCCCTGGGGCAGACTTAGGACATACAGGGAGGAGGCAACTTCCCACAAAAGAGTGGGGACCCCATCAGCACCGCCTGCCAGACAAGAGCTCCCACAGACTCACCATGTTCCCAGAAGGCCAGGACTCCTTGTAATTAACCATTACTGCCAATCCCCATAGCCCTGTATTTTGCTCGTGTGGACACCTCATGGACACAGGCCCCAAGTCTGATTTGCTGCTCTATCTCCAGGCCCAGCACAATGCCTGGCTCACAGTGGATGCTGTGTGCCTATGTGGGATGAATGAGACCACTACCAGGCACACTGCCTCGAAGGAAAGTGTGAGCCAGAACCAGACACATGTGCACCTGGGGAGGGGCACCAGTTGGTCCCTCATTCAGGTACCTGGTTCCCAGCTCCACACATCAGAGTTCTCTGTCTTGGCACTATGTCAGAATTACCTGGAAAGTTTTAATATATTGCTATCTCAGAGATTCTCATTTAATTGGTCTGGGTGTAGTCTGGGCTCTTTTTTTTTTTTTTTTTTAATTCCCTAAGTTATTCTGGTATTCGGCCAATGTTGAAAACCATTGCTCTGCATCAATTTTCTTTGCAATAAGGCTACTACTTTGTTGTTGTCACCTACAATCTCAACTCATCCAAGGTTCTTATTCTTAGATAATAATAAAAATAGCTAACACTCATTGTTTATTTACTATTGCCAAAGACTGTTCTGACCACTCATCCTTGAACAGTCCTATGAGGTGGCTACTATTATTATTCCTTTTTAATAGACAAAGAATAAGAAAAGGTAAAAAAAAAAAAAAAAAAAAGGGGACAAGGATAAGAAAAGTAACTTTGTGGCTGGGTCCGGTGGCTCACATCTATAATTCGAACACTCTGGGAGTCCAAGTCAGGAGAATTGCTTGAGCTCAGGAGTTTGAAACCAGCCTGACCAAGTGGGAGACTCTTTGTTTACTAAAAATAGCAAAAATTAGCTGGGCATAGTGCCTGTAATCATAGCTACTCAGGAAGCTAAGGCAGAAAGATCGCTTGAGCTCAGGAGTTTGGGGTTGTAGTGAGCTATGAAGATTCCACTGCACTCTAGCCAGGGAGAAAGACTGAGACATAGTCTCAAGAGAGAAAAAAAAAAAGAAAGAAAAGAAAAAAGAGAAAAGTAACTTTGCTTATAGATGGCAAGCAGTTGAGATTTGAATATGCACAATCTGACTCCAAAAATCCATGCCCTTAAATATCTGACTCTCTTTTTTTTTTTTTTGTAGAGACAGAGTCTCACTTTATCGCCCTCGGTAGAGTGCTGTGGCATCACACAGCTCACAGCAACCTCCAACTCCTGGACTTAGGTGATTCTCTTGTCTCAGCCTCCCGAGTAGCTGGGACCACAGGCACCCGCCACGATGCCTGGCTATTTTTCTGTTTTCCAGTTTGGTGGAGGCCAGGTTTGAACCCGCCACCTTCGGAATATGGGGTCGGTGCCTTACTCGATGAGCCACAGGCACTGCCCTGACTCTACTTTTTTTAGAGAAAAGGCAGGAGGGAGTTCAGTGACCTACCTTAGAGCAATGGGCTTACGCATCAGCTTACCCTGTAGCTTCCTAAATTATTCTCTGGCCAACCGTCCCTGATGTCTGTGCCACTGCTTTGGTCACCAGTTCAAAGGGAAATACTATGGCCATGAGCTCTAGATATCAGGGTTATAAACCCAGCTCCACCACACCTGGCTGTAAGAGTCAGCTTCTTCATTCCAGGTGATATGAATAACAGTTTCCTTGCTATCCACTCTGGCCGAGGATGGGGAGAATAGCTTCACAACTGCACTAGTCAAACCTGCATTATCTCCTTCTCTTTGCCTTTCTGCCAGGAGCTAGCAAATTTGGGAGTGGGAGGGTTCAGTGTAAATCTGGCATCTGGAAGGGGAGGTCTGATGTCCCCTCTGGTTTATCCACTGTCCTCTAGGTCCTCCCTGTCCTCTAAAGATAGCCATGTCTTTGGTTCCCAGGCATTCATACCTGAAGTCTGTGGGTCCTGATGTGTCCTCAGTCTTAAGGTTCCCAAGTCCCACAGCTACTTCTGTGGCCCACATTCAGTTCCTGGCTCTCTTTGGAGCCGTGGACCTCTTGACTGCTCTCTCCACATGGCCCTGGGGTAAGATCACATACTGCAAGGCTACATTTGCAAACCGTCCCCCACCCCCGCCCTGACAGTTTTCTTATTTTGAATCTACCTATGGGAAGCATTATGTGGATCAGTTCTCTTTGACAGGGGCCACTTAGCTGAGTCCTTGGAAATTCCACAAAATATCAAAATATGCTTTAGCAAAAAAAGAAAAAGAACCCCCATTCCTCACTCCAGGATTTTCCCAGACCTCTCTGGTTCTTTCTAACTCACCTAATGTACCATCTTCCTGGGATTCCCTTCATGAAACAGAGGATGAAGGCGAGAGCTAAGAAATCCACGTTAGGGTTCTTACCCTTCACGTCCTCCCTCTCCCTCCTTCTTGACCACCACCCAGCCGCATAGTACCCATTCTTATCCTCTATTCATGCACCCACCACCATGCACAGTATCAAAGGCTTTCTCCTGTTTTTGTCTTTTTTATAATCAGAGAAACAATTTAAGAAATTTTTCTACATCACAATTTCCACCTTATGGGTGTCATCTGCCTTCTGCCTTGTAGCATCTACCTCCCAAGGAAAGAAGGGAAACTCTATCAGGAGCATTTCTAAAAATAATATCCCTCTTACACAGCAATTACTTTTGTTTTGTATGGTCTCATTTGTATAGAACAAGAATCAGCAGGTTAAGGTTAAGGGAGAAGTTTGGTTCAATAGAAGATATAACTTTCTAATAGATCCATGCAGGGAGATGGACTGAGGGATTCTGACTGAGGGGTCAGGCCATGTCTAGTCAACCCCTGTGTAGACTCACCCTTAAAGAGGTGCTGGGAATAAATGTCTTCCAAGGACCCTTATAGCTAAATGGACTGTAAGAAATAAGATATATGCAATAGGGTTATAGGGGACAGGGTTCAGTCCTGCTGCACAGTAGAACTCTGGTTGGTTACAAACAGCATTTTCCCAAGCTCTGCCCCCAGAGCTCCTAATTCAGCCTCAATATCATTTTAACTCTTCAGATAATTCTGTTTCATAGTCATGATTGAGAACCACTGTTCTAGGACAGTGCTTCTTAAATTTTTAATGTGCACATGAATCAAGTGTATATCTACATTTTAAATGTAGAATTTGAATAGAATTTGTCAGAAGTGGGCTCTGAGTTTTCCATTTATAACAAGCTCCCAGGTGATGCTGGAACTGTGATAAACCACACTTTAAAGACAAATCAATCAAGAACATGTATTTTTTCAGGTCTAGGACCTTTCATGGTTTATGGTGGGCACAAAAGGAAAATGAGACGTATCCCCAGATTTATGTTTGGTATAACCTACGGCAAATAGGGTCACACTAAGAGTGCCAGGAGCCAAGGACTGGTGGCTGAGAAAAGCAGAAATGAACCAGAGACTGGACAGGGCAGCAGTCATGAGGTGGTCTGATCCCTCCCAATAGGGTCATAGTTCTCTGGCCAACAGCTCCTTCAGAGCCAGGACACATATTTATAGCCCTGTATCCCTTTTTTCATTGCCTGCTGTAGCTACCACACATCTTTGCCATTCTTCTCACCCATGTCTTCTTCACTTTTCTGGCAGATGGCCTTCTCTCCTCATCCACAGAGTATCCACAGCAGCTGAAAATGCTCAGATTTTCACTTCAGCAAACCTCGCTACGCCCACAGGCATCCTTCCCAATACCTGCTTCAGTGGAAGACAAGGACTCCCCCCAACCCTGCCCGCCTTCTGCTTAAGGCTAAGCCCTGCCTGTCTTCTGGCACTGTCTTTCTCAAAACATTGTCAACAACTCTGGTTGGTTACAAACAGCATTTTCATTTTTTGTTTAATTTTATAGGCTGTATATTCCCTTATTTTTCTAAGTAGCATTTAAATATTAATAAATATTTTGTATTAAAAATAGCCAGGCGTTGGGGTGGGCACCTGTAGTCCCAGCTACTTGGGAGGCTGAGGCAAGAGAATCGCTTAAGCCCAAGAGTTTGAGGTTGCTGTGAACTGTGATGCCACAGCACGCTACCGAGGGCAACATAGTGAGACTCTGTCTCAAAATAAGTAAATAAATAAATAAAATAAATATTTGGTATTAACTTCGTTACTTATTAGTAAGGAGAAGTAAAACTTTGTTTAAATTAAGTGTGTACCTGTGTGTACTGAGTCATGTTACAAAAGCATTTCTTTCTATAGATTGCTAAGAGTTTGAAAAACAACTTGCTAAAGCCTATTTCCTCAGTATTGTGCCCCATCTATATCATTGCCATGACCTCTTATTCCTCTGCTATGCACGTAAACACATTCAATTTTCCCCTACTCTGAAAAGATTAGCTTTCCTCAACACTGCGTTTTTCTTTTCTTTTCTTTTTTAAATTGGCATCATTTCTTTATTAAATGTTTGATAGAATTTACCAG
The DNA here is from genome assembly GCA_963574655.1 of Perodicticus potto. Classification (NCBI taxonomy): domain Eukaryota; kingdom Metazoa; phylum Chordata; class Mammalia; order Primates; family Lorisidae; genus Perodicticus; species Perodicticus potto. The sequence continues at coordinate 41,706 of CAUYRH010048052.1, read as the reverse complement.
TGAATCTATGAAGCCTGGTGCTATCTGTTATGGAAAGTTATTAATTATTGATTCAATTTTTTTTTTTTTTTTTGTGGTTTTTGGCCAGGGCTGGGTTTGAACCCGCCACCTCCAACATATGGGGCCAGTGCCCTACTCCTTTGAGCCACAGGTGCCGCCCAATGCTGCGTTTTTCTACACTACTACATTATTTTCCTAGGACTGCCATAAAAATATACCACAAATTGGATGGCTGAAACAACAGAAATTTATTGTCTTACAGTTCTACAGTCGGAAATAAAGGTGTCAGAGGATGAGTTCCTTCTGAGGGCTCTGAAGGACAATCAGTTCCAGTCCTCTATCCTTGACTTGTAGATGGCCATCATAATGCTCACGGGGCGTTCTCCCTGAATGCATGTCTGTGTCCAAATTTCCCCTTCTCATAAGGATGCTTGTCATGCTGGATTAGGGCCCACCCCAACGACCTCATCTTAGCTAATTATATTTGCAGAGATCCTATTTCCAAGAAAGATCACATTCTGAGGTACAGAGTATAGGACTTCAGTGTGTAATTTCGGGGGGGTGGGGCATAGTTTAACCCGTAACAATTACTTTCTTTCAGAGTCAAGATTCCGACTGCAAGTTATTGCAATCTGTCTTCTACCCAACTTAAACTCCAATGAGAATGCTTTTAATAAAGTCATTTCGGCTGTCAAGTGCAACAGGTAAGTTTTTGACCGTATCTATAAACTTTGTGATTTGACGGAGTTCATAATCTTGCCAGTTGAAACTTTCTTCCTTGCATCAATGACCCAAATCTCTCTTAGCATCTATCATGGCCTTCTTCTCTTACTAATATTGATTTCTATAGGCTCTCATTCATGGTCAGAGCCTCAGCTACATGTAAACCAGTGACTCCTAAATATACCTCTAGATCAGAATTTCTCCACAGATATTCATCATTCTAAAGATGACTGACTGTTGTAGGTACCAGAACATTCTGGTCCATCTATAATAAAGGTATATGCTATTGAAAGGCCAAATAACCAGACTCCTACCAATAGTAGATGAGAAACAGCAAATTAGGGTAAGGACCCTAAGAAGTAGCTCTCATTGCCACAAAGAGAAAAGACAGAGAGTGAAGGCCAGTTGAAGCCTAACTTAGGTAGTATAACCTTGAACAATACAAAATAATAAACATGAGCCCCTAAATCATTTGAGAAAGTCAGATCTTTTTCTGGCCTTAACATCTAACAAGGATGAAAATTGTCATTGATTTTTTAAAATAGTCACCTTTCCACTGAAATTGCTTGCTTTAATTCTCTGGGGTTTTTTAGGTTTCTGTAGGCACAAACAACTATTAAGTAAGCATTTTCATTTTAAGAATCCTTCATCAAACAATAAACCAGAAATATAGTTACCTCTTCACCTGATGTGAGAATAGGTAGAAGAAAATTCTGTAGGAATACAATCAACTGGAATAATCCCATGTCCTGATACAAAACTCCACGGCCCAGCCCCAAGCATAACCGTCTTAGCTGTCATGCCACTGTATGATGACAAAGCCAATTACCTATGACTAATCACCCAGCACATATGTGGCACTGCAGTTTCCTGGAGCTTCTTTCATTTAATGAATACATATTTAGTAGAACTTGGTTATAAAGACACTGTCTGTAAGTGACAATCTGGATTTCATCAAGGATATGGCTAGATGATCCTTAAAGTAAGTTACTCTGTCAGATGGACAAACACTCCATGATGGTGCTATCACTTGTTCTTTAATCCTCATGTTCGTAGTTATTTCTTTGTGTTGGTTATTTTCTCCCCTTGTATATTCTTCTGTCCTGCCAATTATAATTTAATTTTACTACTGCTGACACTGACTTCCAACCAGAATAGCCATCAAATGTTACTAACGCTGTGAACCATATTTACACACTTAGTGGACATGAGTCTTAACCAAAACCTCAGCCTCCGCTGAGCACTTGCTCACTGTTGAGTGTGTCGCTGTCGAACTGTCCTTTTATGAGCTTAATATTTTAACCAATATACTTTTTGGATGTATACTTAAATGGAGTTTCTTATAAACTGCATATAGGTGGGTCTTTCTTTAAAAACCTAATCACAATGAAATATAATTTACCCACAATAAAATTATCCATTTTAGATATATAGTTCTTTGAATTTTACAAAATGCAGACATTTAACTTTGGCCACAAATCAAGACATAGAACATTTCAATCCCCACAAAAAAGTTCCCTCCTGACTTTTTGTAGTCAATCCAATTGCTCCACCCCTAGGACTTGGCAACAATCTGTTTTCTATCCCTGTAACTTTGCTAGAGTGCAGTGGTGTCATCATACATCACAGCAACCTCAAACTCTTGAGCTTAAGTGGTCCTCTTGCCTCAATCTCCTGAGTAGCTGGAGGAGCTATAGGTAAACACCATTGTGCCCAACATTTTCCTTTACCTTGATGATACTCAAGGATTATTTGATATTTTACTTTAAAATGTAGTTATTTAGTATATGAAATTTTTTTTAAAAGCACTTTAAAAAGGCAATTTCAATTGTATCACAAATCCCATCTTCTCATAGAAAAGATTACCAAAAAAGCCCTTAGAATTTAGGAACAACTCTCCAAGGAGGGTGAGGTCCACCTTCTAAAGAACTCTGCTCCCGTGCAGGAACTCAGCACTTTCCATTGAATAGGTGAAGTTTTTTAACCAAGAGGAGCCAATTACTTACGTGTACTTTTCCCTTTACATTTCCATTTATACTGACAACTTCCAAGTTTGTGCTTCTAGCCTGGGCTTTTACCTCAAACTTTAGACTTGTCTACTGAACTGCACATATGACATCCATTTAGATAATGTCTTAGTCCTTTCATGCTGCTATAACAAAATACCAAACAGTTGGGTAATTAATGAATAGAAATTTTACTGCTCACAGTTCTCAAGGTTAGAAAGTCTAAGATTAAGGGCTTCGCAGATTTAGTCTCTGCCAAGGGCTGTTCTCCACTTCTAAGATGGCACTTTGTTGCTGCATCCTCCAGAAGGGAGGAGAGCTATGAACTCATGTGATAAAAGGCACAGATGGGCAAGAGAACACAAGAGAGAAATGCTTTCACATGGCACAAGAGATGGAAGAGTGAAAAGGGATGAACAGCTGCTCCTTCACACTTTTTACAAGGTCACTTAATCAATCCACTCATGAGGGCAGAGCCTTCATGACCTAATCACCTTAATGCTATTACATTGGTGATTAAGTTTCAACATATGAAATTTGGAGGGACATATGCATTCAAACTATAGTAGGTATCTAATAGAGATCTCCACCTTACTATGCTCATACCTGAACCTCTTACCCTATGCCTCTAACCACCCTCCCTTTCCCCTCTTTTTCCTCCAGTCCTCCTCATCTCAGCTAGGGTCAACTCTACTATTCCAGATTATGGGGTTAAAAACTCTGAAGTTATCCTTGACCCTTTCACAACTGATGCCCCATTATTTAGCAAGTCCTATAGAACTTTATTTCAAATTATACCCAGAATCTGACTTCTCATCACCTTCACTGCTAACCTTATCTGAGCCACCATTATTTGTCACCTGCATTATTTTAGTAATTTTCTAACTGATCTTCCTGCTTCCTTCCTTGGCTCCCTATAGCCTATTTTCAACATCACATTCAGCAATCCTTTTCAAAGAAATCTAAGCCAGCTCATTAACTTTTCTCCTTCAATTAACTGCAAGGCCATATAGAACCAAGCTCCCATCACTTCTCTGATTTCATTTCCTACCACATTTGCCCTTGTTAGTTATGGTCTAATCATACTGGTCTTCTTGCAGCCTAGGCCACTGTGCTTTCAAAGTACAGCGGAAAGGTACTCGGGGGAAGGGTAGGATATGTGGGCAACCAACGATCTCTGCCACACAAATTCAAACTTGGAGATGACATAAAATATATTACTTCTGTATCCCGTAATAACACTTTCAACCTATTATATTCTGTGTGGTGGTTTCAGGCATGTCTGCAAATTCTCTGGCACTTCTTTCCTCAAGAGGTAGGTCTATTCCCCTCCTTTTAAATATAGGTGGCTCTTTAGCACTGTCTTGACAAAAACCATGCTGCAAAAGTGATGCTATGTGACTCCTGAGCCTAGACAAGCCCATGCAGCTTCTGCTCCTTCCTCCCAGGATATTGGCTTTCAGAACCTAGTCACCAGGCCATGAGGAAGTGGAGAGAGCACGTGGGAAGACCATGTAATCTAACATTCTTTATAGAATTAAGATACAATGTGGATTTGATTTTTCCTTTTTGGGCTAGATACTAAAAGACTTAGCCATGTCTCTTTTTGCCCCTTCAAATGCTGAAGGAAATGGCGGTTACACGAAGAGTGGAGAACTGTTAAAGAAAAAAATAAAATTAATTTATAGTTCTTGAACAAAGGGGATGACTACTTTCTATTAATATGTATTTTCTTTAATTCACTTTGAGATGGTTTTTCCCTGTCCCTTTTAGACTCAGATCTCTAAGTCACCACATTAACTACTTCTTATCCTCATTATTACCTAAGACTAAATAGGGTTCTGTATGTCTGAATTTTTTATGCGCTAGGTCACCTCTTATCCTCTTAAATACCATTTCTAGTAACTCTAGTTTCCAATCTAGATCTAATTACCTAATTTACATTTCCTCTTGGATTTCACACAAGTACCAAAATGGGAACATGTCCAAAATTAACCTCCTAATGTTCCCCACCCCTGCAGACCTAGTTCTCCCCCAGGATTTTCTATTTCAGGAATGGCTCTACACTTATAGCACCTATTGTTTAGGCCAGAAACCTGCCTTTGTCCACTGTTGTATTCCTTGCACCTAACACAATGCCAGGTATACAACTGTACTGAGAACTTGCTAAATGAATATTGAATACTTTTATGGAAAATGCCATTAAAATCAGATTCTCAACTTTTGGAAAGAGCCATAAAATGGATTATGGTTTATCCAAAACTCAGGCAAATCTCTAATACCTCTAAAACCAGGCTCTTTGCATCATGCCAAAGCTACCACTATTTATTCAAACACTTGAAAGCCTTCTAAAATCCCTATCATTACTGTGCATCAACATGCAGTTAAATGAATGAATTGATTATAATTTTCTCTGCTCTACCAAATTCCTACTTCTCATACTGTGTCTCATAAATGTGTATCACTGCTGGAAAATGAACATTAACTGTGCATTCAGGGCATTTAAGAGCAAATTTGAGTGAAATGTTGATATCTTGATAGGAAAAATTTCTTTGAGCTCTACTAAGCATTTTTGAAAGCAGATTGTGCCAGGAGACTAAATTACATGCAAAATTATCTAAACTATTCACATGATATGCAGCATACTTTGTAGCAGATGAAGCTTTCAAAAAGTAGGAGATGAAGCTGAATATTATCAACCTCTAGTCTAATTATCTCCAATCCACATCTCTGCCTATGGCTAAAGGGTATAAAATGCAAACAACTGTGGTACACAATAGTGTGAGACTTCAGGTAGCAGTGGAGGATGCTCTTACAGCTTTGTGCAGTTTCTGAATTTTGTCTACTATTTTTGGACTTACTGAGCAATTAATATGATAAGATATGTATTATTCTTGGACTTGATCCATTACTTTTTTTTTTTTTAAACAACACACATTTATTCTCTTACAGTTCTGGAGATTGTAGAAGTCTGAACTGTGCCTCACCAAGAGACAACCAAGGTGGGGGGAAGCTGGTTCCTTCTGGAGGCTCCATCAGGGTGTCCATTCTGTACCTCTGCCAAAGTGAGACTGAGTCTCACTTTGTCACTCTCGGTAGAGTGCCATGGCATCACATAGCTCAGGGCGACCTCAAACTTAGATTGTATATAAAGTCAGCACATTGTGCCCCACGATTGCACCACTGTACACAATTATGATTTAATAAAAAAATAAAAAAATAAAAAAAAAGGGGGGGAAACGGCGAGGTCACATAAGCAGACTGGAGCAGCACAGCCAACACATCAGCAGCCTTAAAAGTTGTAGTCCCAGCACTCTGGGAGGCTGAGGTGGGTGCATTGCTTGAGCTCAGTAATTCAAGACCAGCCTGAGCAAGAGTGAGACCCCATGTCTAAAAAAAAAAACAGCCGGGCGTTGTGGCAGCTACTTGGAAGGCTGAGGCAAGAGGATCCATTACTTTTTCTTTAAATAATACAAAGCAGAGTGGTGTACACTTTGGAGAGACTAAATAGGCTTCTGCATGTCTGAGTTTTTTATGTTCTAGGTCACCTTAACTATATTAACCAACTGGTTAACAAAATCCATTGGAAGTATGGATTGTTCAGCTTTTACACCATGAGGGCGAACAATCTAAGTCCTCAGTCACCTATTCTCTGTTTTGATCACTTTGAGCTATACTTTCAAATATCCCACAGGATCCTAAAAAGTAAGTAATGAAATTTGCATATGGATTAGAGCCCAGCAGACCTTTCAATTCTAAAAATAAAAATCCAAGGTATTGTGCCCATTTGAGTAACTCTAAAATTTAAACAAGAAATTTTTCTAGGTATGGTTAGGCAAGAGTACCGTAAGAAAAAAAAAAGATATACTTCTCTTTGTAGTTAGAATGAGTTGCCACATTCCCTCATTATCTCCTTTCTAGGTCAAAAATACTTCATGATAATAAAAATAGCTAACGTTTATTGAGCACTTACTTTGTGCTAAGATACCTCAGATTAGGATTTCTCAACCTCTGCACAATTCACATTTTGGGCTATATAATTGTTAAGAGAAGTGTGTTTTACTAAACAGTTGCCCACCCTTATATACTCTGAGAATCCTAGTAGATGCCTGAAAATCTTGGGTTGTACTGAACCCAATTCCCGTAATTGGAACATGTTTCTGTTCATGTCTTCCACCCACAAATTAACCTTTTCCATTTTATGCACTTACCACAGTGTGGCTCTAGCTTTTGCAGTTTGAGATGTGCATCAAAACTAGTACATATTTCTTTTTCTTTCTTTATAATTCAGATGGAAGATTTATTCTTACCATAGATCTTGTTAACTTCAGCGGTTTTTTTTCCTTTTTCTTTTTCCCTGTCCTTTTTGAGAACGTTCACCTTTTCACTTAAAGGAAATATTTTGTGGCTTCTCTTTGGCATACCCAAACTGTCAGCATCACTACTCTTGTACTTTGGGGTCATTAAGTAAAGGTTATTTGAACATAAGCCATGTGAAACTCTGACATGTGATTTGATAACCTAGGTGGTTACTGAGGGATAAATAGATGAGTAGCATACAAGTATACTGTGTGGACGGGCTGGGCAAAGAAATGATTCACGTCCTGGGTGGTAAGCAGCTGGATTTAAAACTTACATATATTAGTCCTGGAATTTTCTATTTATTATTTTCAGACCATAGTCTGAGGTTGGCTGCAGATAACTGAAACTGAGGAAAGCAAAACCAAAAATAAGAGAGGGGCACATCACTGCATTTAGCAGCATCACTGGCCTTTCCCCTCACCACCCTACACCCAACTGTGACAAAAATGTCTCCAGAAATGACTAAATATTCCCTGGTGGACAAATTGCCCTCAGTGGACAACTACTGTCTTAGAAATACAATTTATTTAATCCTGTAAATAACTCTATGAGGTAAATTCTTTTCTCCACTACACAGGTGAGAACACAGAAGTACAGACAGGTTAAATAACTTGCCTAAAGCCACACAGCCAATATTCGTATGTCTGGTATTTGGTCCAAGGTAGTCTAGAGTTCAAACAACTGCCCCGGTATAAAGACTTGACCCCTTTGTGACTTTAGGGCTTAATGAGACGAGGCTTGGGGATCAGAATCCCTTCCAGAGCTGTTGAAAAGGAATTGCTTCATCAATGAAGACTGGTCCAGAGACTAAAAATGATTTGAAAGTAAGAGGGAGGAGGAAATAAGGTCTCCACCTATGTATAACTGGTTCATGGTAATTGAAAGATATTTGTGAAATGGAGGATCACCAACATATAAATAATTTAAAAATCCATAGCTTAGAAACCTAATTAACTTTGAGACCTGGGTAGAGTAGATGTTGAATGTAATTTAAGTGCCTTCTTTTAATAGAAATTACTGGCCCACCAGTCAGAATAATTTTCATCACTGGATTCACTCCTGTAATTGATGATTTATATCTTCCATTTAGAGAATTCCATTTGCAGATGACTGTTGTTAAAATGCTAATATCCATATTAAACTCTGTTAGTCTTCATTTAAATAAATCAATCAAATTAGTAAATCATTTAACAAACTATTAGTTTAAACTATAAAACAGGAAAGTTCTGACAGCCCAATCAGGAAAACCAGGGAAAGCGGGGAAGCCACATGCTGGGCTGGTACCAAGACCAAAATCAGGCAGTAAAGAATAGGAGACATTCTGTAGAGGAGAAAGATGACCAGCAGTGAGGTGAAAGCATGGAGAGTCACTTTAAAAAACTCTGCCACCTTTTTGTCCTCCCCAGTTTCCTATTTAATGATCTTTCCTCCTCTGCTAATATAAGAGTTCTTCCTTCAAAATGCAGACTGACACTATCTGTGACAGGCTGCACAGCAGAAATGTGTCTGCATAGCTAAAGATGAGGGGCTAAACTATCCCAGGTGGCACTGCTCTTCCTTAAATCAGCTCTCCATACTGCTTTCAACCTTGATGTCATGTGGATTTATATGAATAGGAAACCTAAGCCTGAATCCACACTACACACAACTTTAACCTGGTCCTGGCTTCTCTGAACATCTTGAGAAACATGAAACTTCACCGTTTTCTGTGGGGTAAGAGAGTGAGCAGGATGTGCTACCACTTGTGGATGCCACACTTTGGGTAACAAAGTCTTCCCCTGTTGTATTACATAGAGAGTAAAAAGGAATTCCACTCCCTTCTTTCCCTGATTATCTCTAAATAAAAGCGAGTAGATAACTACTTGTTTTCTTTGAAAGCTTAGCACTACATAGAAAAGTCTTTCTGAGAGAGCCTTGTGTGAGAATTTTTCTTCAAAAAAGGAATGAAGGAAGAAAATAGTTAAGCTCTGCAATGAAATACTTTAAATCTCCTCAAAATAATTTTCAAGCATTAAAATGCTAACAAAAAACTTCAAAAATAGGAACAGACAAGAAAATCAGAACCAAGGTTCATAATTAAAATAACAGGAAAAAAATTTTATTGTGAAACTTTTAAAGGCCAATGATTAAAGAAAGCCATCATGCTGATAAAAAGCTGAGATGGGTCACTTGTCAGAGAATGACCAGATAAACCTACACAAGCACACTGTAGTTATCAAGTTAGCTTAGAGATGGAAAGCTGGTCTATATCTGATCAAACTACCTTGCCTTTTGAATTTACTACATTTTGCAACTATGATCTTTTAAAACGGTGGCCTTAGGAAAATCTGCTTTGGCAAGCAACTGCAGAGGCTCCTGTAGGGAGGAAGTAAAAAGACTGGGCATATAAACAAGGGCTGCTGGCACGCTCAAAGCGCAGGGGATAGTTCACAGAGCAAAATATAGTCCTAAGTAAATGGGTTTCAGGCAATTTCAGTGTTAAGATAACATCATTAAGAGTAGAACAGATTGTGCTCAAACCCTGCTGTTTATAATTAACACGTTGCTTCCAAATACTCCAGGGTCCCTGGTAAACAGTCTTCTGCTCACATCCACCCAGACCAATCAGAATATTTTCATCAGATTCCACGCTGAGCCAGCACCTGTTTGGACAAATCCAAGAGAGCCAGAGAACTCCTCTCCCTGGCCAGCTCAGTAGTTGGATGAACACAGCTTGGCTTAGTCATTGTCACAGTGTCCATATGGCTTTGAAGCTTGTTTTCACAAGAAATCATACAAGTATTTTATTATGTCAAAGTTCACCGTCCTATGAACAAAAACAGATAATATGTTAGCATCCTCACCCCTAGACTGCTCAGCGTTGTATGATTCTGGGAAGCAAATGCAAAATAATTCACAATTCAAGCTAAACAATCATATAATGCTATCAAAGTACACTGTTTATAGGATTGACACTAATTTTCTAAATGTTACTAGGAATAGTTTTTTAAAAAGTTTGTTTTTTACATGCACAAAGTTTCCTTCTCTAAAAAAAGAAATTAATTTAGAGCTATTCAACAATCTGTATTTCAATTGTACTACAGAAAGTTTAGGTTTCATTTGAAAGCTATTTGTTTTTTGTCTGATAGCCAGAATAAAGTAATTAGAGATGCAAAGTATTTAAATCGTTTTTGCTTCTGAACATTGTTTATCTTCCAAAACACCTGTCTTGTCATTACATAATGCATAGCTCATCTGTCCTCATTTGTAGTTTTCATTCTTTTCAGTCTTTTAATGCTGGCTGACCTGAGTGTGTATTGTAACTAAATCTGTATGATCCAAGAATAAGATACAATAAACAGACGATGTGAATGTATATTTTTGTACTCTGATGGCAGGCGGAATAAAATAGAGAGACAGAGAGAGAGACATATAATTACTTCTTTTCACCAAACCCATTCTTCACTATAAATATTCAGACTCAGAGGTTTATTATTTGAATAAATGGTCAAAATAATTAGATATAATGATCGAGCAATAAGTATAAAATTGAAGCCTTAAACATTCATTCTACAAAAATAATCATCCATGTGAGAATGGGCCTTTTAAAGATTCACTAATTGTATGTTCTTATTTATTAAACCATCATCAATTCATGTTTTTTCTATCACTTTGTAATAAACTTTCTAAAAAAGTTTCTAGGCAAATGACTGACATCTAATTTTTTTAAAAATGTGAAATGGAGAACTATAGATACTGCTTATGAAAACACATTTAAAAATAGCTAAGAGATACTAAAGTTATTGTGGTACCCAATGCTGGACTGAGGATGCCTTAATGGTTTCAATACAATGCTTCCCTAAAGAACACTAAACTTTTCCAAAGGGTATAAAAATATTGCTGAAATAATCCCATTATCATTAACAGTGATGAAACAACTAACGATAGTTATTTAAATTAAAAAAGAATCTTATGCATAAAGACACAAATGGTATGGTTGGTTGTTAAATCATAAAGCTATTTTATTTTTACATGGTATTTTTTCATTCAACTCTAGAACCATCCAAATTTATTGGCAAGAGGTACCTCTAACTAATGACTTAGTTAAAAAATGATTGGTTGAAAACATCTTTTTTAGAGGATCTTAGAAAGGAAACAAATATACTTTTTAACATTGACAAAAAAGGGAACTGGAATTTATACATCTCTCGCGAGGCACATTTCCCCACAATGACTATAGGTCTTAAAGTTATAAACCTAAGGTACCAAGGTAAAAATAGATTTAATGTTGTAGGAGATTTTTTGGCCTTCAGTGCAAACAAAAGTTATGGGGAAGCTAAGATTAAAACAATTTAAATCCCAACACTAAGGAAATCCCTAAATTACAAGACATTATTTGATAGACTATTACATAGCCAAACAAAATGATCAACAGGCAGGCAAACCTACTATACTAAGAGAGAAAAGAAGAACAGAGAATTGCAAATATGTTGTGATAGGTAAGGAAAAACGGTTGTTTAATGGACTAGTACTACAAGAGAGCACAATGTGATTTGTGGTAGGACTCCTTTCCTTTCTAAAAAATCTATTTTCAGAAATCTATTAGATATTTAGAAATCTATTAGTATTTATTATAGCATAATTTGTGCAGTAAGTTTTTCTTTAATACATTAGAATGAGTGGAGTGATTTAAAAACACTAAGCAACTGAAATGTATTCATTTATAAAAGCTTCACTATATTCCATTTCTGTTTTGTCACTGGGAAATACTCGAACAAATTAAATTAATCTGGAATTGAATATAAGATCATTCTTTGAAGAAACAGTTACTGCCCAAGATTTATTACTACCTCTATCATTCTCCCACTCTGATAAATAGGTGACTGACTTGGTAATTGATTCCCAGATAAATTCTTCTAAGACATGGCAGAATTTGTTAGACTAACCACAGGGGCAACATCAAAAATTAAGTCATGTATTCCAAAAATTACTTTGTGTTTTAAAGTATTTGGAGACATACAACCCACTTTAGAGTTTCAACTAACAACTTTGTTATTACTTTGCATTTACTTTTTCTGGTTTTTCAAGCATATTAGGTTCATATAAACACGGTTTTAAAAAATTTTGATAACTTTTACATGCTATAGGAAATTCTTTCCCATAAAACACAAATTATTTTCTAAAGCAAAGAACTAGAAAGAAATACAGTAAACAGAAATAGTGTTGGTGGCAATTTTTCTAGATGTAATTTTTAAATCAGAATTTCTAATACTTTAACACAAGTTAATTATACGGCATATATTTAAGGATTTAATTTTGCCCTTATCCTTTTATTTCATTGTGTTGACTGTTTTACAAGACATTAAGATACTCTTTTTCTCATAGGAAAACTATTTTTTTTTTTTTTTTTTTTTTTTGTGGAAAGTTTGAGCTTGGGTTCTTTTTTAATTTGGCTCTTCTGACAACTTGTAGCCATGTAACTGAAAATTGAAACTTTAAGTTATCTTACAGCATATCCCACTGATTGTGGAGAAAAAACAACCATAAACTTGTAACTACCATTCACATTAAGGCAAGGACAGTATTTGAGAAGCTTCTCAGTCATCTGTCCTCTCCTTCCCTTTCTAGAACCAGCTCCTATTACTTCTCTGTACAATCCTCACACTGTTCCTTGAGCAATACAGTTCTCTACATTCTCTATCTCTTCAAAGGATGTTTTTGGTTTTGTTTTCCTTCCAGGCTTAACTGGATTTTAGTTCCTCCTGAAGGACACGATCTTCCCTTCAACTTCTTCCGATGACGGTTCAACTCTCTACTGTACCACAGACAATTTTGTCAGGTGTGGTTGGTGTGCCTGTGTAATAAAGCTCCACTCCTCTTAGAGTCAAGGCCATGCTGTTCAACACCTCCTATCCCTCTTATCACCACATCATAGTCAATGAATAATTTAGCTTCCAATTCAGTCTTCATTTCTATTCCAAGACCTGTACCACGTGACTTCACTGCACACTTGTCTTTCTCAATAAGACCTTCTTTTGCTCTCATGATCACACTCAGAAAAGTTCTAAAAACATAAACTTAAGACATTCTACCCTCTGATTTGCAATTTCTTCCTTTTATGCTATCAGGAAGACCACGGAACAACCAGTTCACAAACCTCTTGATTTTTTCCTGATCTATTATACAAATACTTACTGAGTATCTATGTGCCAGGTACTGAATTATGAGCCCCCAACTGGATTTACTTCCTTTCTTCCTAGCTTAGACTCCAGGGATCATCACCAGTGCTCACTTGCTAGCATCCACTAACTTACCTGGCAAAACCCCAACACTGTGTGATCTCAATTATAATTCCTTGTTGTCTCCACATCCAGCATATGGTATGGTGCTGGTGCAGATCACAAATCTAATGGATCGGTGTCGCTGTAAATTCCAGGTCAAGAACCTCAGCACTTCTAAATTTTTTTTTTTTTGAGACAAGAGTCTCATTTTATCACCCTTGGTAGAGTGCTGTGGCATCACAGCTCACAGCAACCTCCAACTCCTGAGCTTAGGTGATTCTCCTGCCTCAGCCTCCTGAGTAGCTGGGACTACAGGCACCCGCCACCCTCAGTATATGGGGCCGGTGCCCTAGTCACTGAGCCACAGGCACCGCCCAGCACTTCTAACAAGTTGCCTTCTTTGCCGGTACTTTCTTCCACTCCCTCTGGCAGCTATTTCAAATACTCCATAGGTCTCTCAAATGGCTATTACTTTTGCAGTTAGTCTCGATTTTGCTTCCTTCAACTTTTTTGCCACCAAAACTCCAAATTCTGCTTCATCTGAATCCATCTTTTTCTCTTATTAAATGCAAGAGAATTCCTCTCTCTCATCCAGGGTCTTTCAACTCATATTCTAAATCCTAGGCTAATATAACATTTCAAGGATTTTGTGCCTTAATCTCTTTCTTGGTATCATTTACTCTGCTCTATCTGTTCTTTCCTATCAGCATTTAAATATGCTCAAATCTTTAAAAAAATAAATAGCCTCCTCTCAATACTACACTGTAAGCAGGTATATTCCTCTTTCTCCCTCTTTCTGGCAATTAAAAAAAACAATTCCTACCATAAAGGCTCATGAGGGGAGGCTATAACAAAGTTATTCTTGCTGTAGCTCCCCAAAACCCAGCACAGCGCTTTGTTTGTAATGGGTAACACATTGTTAAATGAATGAAATGCATTATCTCTATTTGCTACATCTATTTTCCCATAAATACTATTTAAACTCCCTATAATCTGACATCTACTTCACCCTATCACTGAAAGTGTTCCTAATAAATTTACCAATGACTGCCTTATCATCAAATCATCGTACTCTGCTTGATTTCTTGGTAGCAACTGACTGTTGTCCATTACTCCCTTCCCTTAGGTTTTCCTAGCTTTCTCGTATGTAAGACTTTATATGTAACTAAGCTTTATCCACTTAAGCACCCTCAGTATTTTCCTATATTAGCCTTCAAAAGTATGATTTGCACTAACTGTAGTTTTTTTCATAAAAATGTATAAGTTATTGACTCCCTTATTTTAGACATACAGGCTGTGTCTTACGACTTAATCATTTGTTTTCTGCCGCTCATATCTAAAAACTAGTCCAACCTACCCATTCTTTAGTAACTATCCTTAGGACTTCCCTTCTCCATCAAGTCTTGATTTGGAAGGAGACTGTCTCCTTATCTCCATTCCTCTTGTTGCCCCCACAAACAAGTCCATATGGTTTGCTTTCACCTAAAGTTTTATTTTTAATTGCTACAGAAAAACATGCAATATTTAATTATTTAGCACACACTAAGCTTAAAGCACTATGCTAGGTTTAAGACTGAGGCAGTGCCAGATACACACAGTGTGTGCTTTGAACTTCATGAACTTAACATTCTAGAAAGAAAGGTGAACTGGAATTATTCCAATTAATGATTTAATTAAACTATGATAAGTATCATAAAACCCAAAATGGGACCTTTGGGGGAAGAAGGGAGTGATGGTGGTTATGGTATGTTTGAGAAGGTTCCTTTAAGGAACATTCAAGCTGAAATCTAAAGGTTACGTAACAGCTAGAAGAAAAGTTGGAAAATGCTGCATATGCAAGAATAGGAAGCAAACTGATGAATATTAAAAAAAATGAAAGACAACTAAGTAGTTAAAGTGTAAATAAAGTGGGGAAAAGGTATGTTTGCCATTATGGTCAGGCACAAACAGGGGCCAGATCACTTGGGCCTTGTCAGCTTTTCAAAAGATTCCGTTATTTATTCCAAAAGTTATGGGAAACCACCAAGACTTTTAAGACATTAAATTTTTGTAAAATTATTCTGGTTATCATGTGGAGAATAAATTAGAAGGAGATAAGAGCAGACAGACGATCAATTAGGAGACTACAAGAGATGAAGTGATGGTGGCTTGATCTAAAATGGTAACAGTACAATGATAGCAAGTGGATAAATTTGAGACATATAGGAAGGGCTCGCCAGGCTCAGCAGGAGTGTGAGAGACAGAGAAATCAAGATGGCCTGAATCTTGAGAGGCCAGGCCTATCACTAAAACAGTGAACACTGGAAGGAAACCTGAGTTTCCTCTTTCCCTTTCTGTTAGTGAATTAAAGCAGAGGTTAGAATTTCTGGGTTCAGGTTTGGAAATGTGAAGGTCAAAATTTTATATATATATACGTATATATATTTTTTAAAGGTCTGATCTTTAAAAATAAAGGTGTTATTAATATATATTTGGTTGCTGAAATCAAAGGTATGGTTAAAGTTGCCTTGGGAAAAAAAATAGCATCAGAAGAGAAGAAAAGTCTTCCTTAGTCTTGAGGACTAAGCCTCAAGAAACAACTATATTTAAAGGTCAGGTGGAAAGGACAAGCTGGCAAATGAATCTTATTACAAAAAAGCCAATGAATAAAGAGAAAAACCATTAGACAGTAGAATCATCGGCTCTGAGAGAGAGTTCTGAGAAAGAGTGGTCAGCACCACAGAGAGGACAAACAGCCTGAGACTAACAAAGGTTCTGGGGAGATGGAGGAGATGGAATCCAAAGCACAGGTGGAAGAATCCACCTGGACAGGAAGAGGAACCCTACCCTAATGAAAAAGTAAGAAAGAGAAGTCACACCCATGTAGGTAGTTGAAGGAATTCTCAACTGATGGTTTCAATTTTGTCCTGTGAAACAGAGTGAAAGCTGAACAGAGTGAACACAAATGTTAGGATTTGTGCTTTGAACAGAGTTAAGAATCTAGATGGAAAAGAAGTCTTGTGAAACACAAGCTCTATTTCTCAATACATGAAGTGGAAGGGCTAGGAGGCTGGTGGAAGATAATCATAAGGAGACAAGGAAACAGAGCCAGACTGTGTAAGTATCAAAGATGCCCACATTTTATAAGAAGCTGGGGGAACTAATAGTCTGTAAGGGGCAACAAAGAAGGACGGCACTAAAATGACCTCCAACTCTGCATGCTTGGGGTTTGAGAAAATAAATAGCTAGCATTAGAGGTAACTTCAGAGAATTTAGTATCCCCAGGAAAGAAGTAGATTTCAGTTAAGGAAATAAAGACTATTAGAAGATGGAAGGGTATGGGAGGGAGGTTAAGACAGCAGAATAGTACAAAATGTTATGGAAATGAGATAGTGAAGAGGGCAGATATGGGAAAAGGATGCTTACTCTTTGGACACTGCCCAGGGAAAGTAGAGAACAGTAAGGAGAACAAAAGTAACATAGTTACGGAGTTCCTAAGTTCTATGACAAAATTCTAGGTGCATGGGTCTTGCTTCCTTTTGAGGTGGTAAATGGAAGCGCACACTCTTGGATGTGTTTAACATCCATCACTGTGAAGCCATGGACTAATGACAAATTCAGTCTAATTCAATGTGTATTCACATTGGATGGAGGGACTCACAAACCTCCATTCTGTCCATCAGCATGGTGGGATACAGCAAATTTGGAATATTAACAAAATTCCTGAAATACACAGGCTTCATCCCGAAGTTATGCCTTGGATAGAGGATCTTAGATACAGAGGTTGCAATATCATTGTTTTAAATGTAAGTTACTGCTTTATTATCATACTAAATACATTTTAAAAAGTTTCTGCTCATTTTTCTCTGTGTAAAAATTCGCCTGGTTTTAGCATTATCAAACATTAAAAACCTCACTTCATGTTTTAGAGTCTGTATGCCATCAAGATGTGGCAAGTAACTGTATCATAGCACTTTTAAGTTTTTTTTAGAGATGGGGTCTTGCTCTGTCACCCAGGCTAAATGCAGTGACACATTCATAGCTGACTATAGCCAGTTCAAGAGATCTCCTAGGCTCAAGTAATCCTCCTGTCTTAGCCTCCCCAAGTAGCTGGGACTACAAGTGTGCTCTGCCACAATCACCTAATTAGAGATTAGGTTTCTGGCTAAGTTGCCCAAGCTGGTCTCAAACTCTTGGCCTCAAGCGAGCACCCCTTGCATCAGCCTCCCAAGTGGGTGAGAATACATGAGTGAGCCACTGTGCCTGGCAGAACTTTTAATTCAGACAACTTTAGGGCAGAGGCTATGAATCTGTAGACTTCAGATCCTCATGAAGCTGCAAAATTCATTACAGGAGCTCTGCAAAGCCGTATTAAGCACTATTTTTAGGCTGAACAAATTATGTCTCAGGTCTTTATATCAAGAATTTTGAAATATACATACATACTTCATGATTAACTTAAAAAGGATGCTAGGATGGAGTTTTCATATTCAGAAAGTTTGGGAACCCAGTCTTAGGGGTTGCCTTATTCAACCTACCAGTATACACATACACATCACCTCTTCTACTACAGCCCTGACAGAATGTTTTCCAGCTGCAACCATGAGATTGAAGTCATTTATTCATATAGATGGTTTCAGTATTTTCCATAACAGTAAGTATACCTCTTGGTGGGGAAAGTCATTTTAAGCAGCTCTCATTTTGACAAACATAATTTTTCTCCTTACAACTTCTAACATTCTAGAATTACTCAGAATTAGTTTCATCCACTTTGCACACGACAGCTCGTGAAATCCTTGGACAGTTAACATGCCCTTCCGAAGCCTTTTCTCTCACATCCTGCCCTTCAGGCAATGGTGGGACGCTGCTTTTTGTGGTACCACTCTCTTCATGTCCCCTTAGCATGTACCTATCTGTCAAAGCCCCTCTTAAAACTCTGAACACAGCACAGCACACCAGATGTGATTTGTTGATGGCGACACACAGAACTATTATATCCCTCATACTAGACACTGTATGTATACCAGAGTTACCTATGTCAGGATTTTTAAAGCCCTGTAAGTCAGCTAAAAAACTCTGGACTTAAGCCAAGTCTGTCCCATCTTGTTTCAGTTCATATTAATTTTTTGTAGTGAATGGTCCACTAAATCTCACCTTGCTATATTACGGGACCATTATTCTAGTCTGTGAAGGTCTTTCAGAATCTCGATTTTTGCCATCTAATACAGGAGCTATTTCTCCCAATTTTATATCATTTGTATATTTAATGAGAGGGTTCACTCTACAGTGGAGCTTATTCACTGGCACTTAAATGATCTTTTCTTGTTTAAGAAACAAATGACATTACATTAGGAAGAACATTAATTTTTATATTTAGTGTATCATTTATATAATTCCAGACACTTTACCATGATTCTTCCACTCTTACCTTGCAACAGCTCTAATGAAGTCTAGAGACACCGAGCATCTGTATTTTGGTCCATCAAGCTGATCATCATGGCCAACCTGGGTTAACAGCTGAAGGGTCACTAGAGAAGTAATCTAAAAAATGAGATATTTTTAATGAGAAACTATTTTAATGCTAATTTATGTGATGGCCTTGGTTTTAAAACATTTTAGTGCCTTTGATAAGGATATTATAGTTGAATCCACAAAAATATCTATACCATCTACAAAGAACATGACTACTTTGAAACTTACACACACAAATTTGCACATACGTTTAAAGTCCTAATTTAACAAGTAAAATTAGTTGTTGAAGAGTCCTGTTTTAACAATTGATTTAAACTAATACTGAATCCTTAAGGATTCCGCTAGAGACAACTATTTCATTACTGAATTAAGACACATGACTGCTACGCCTTAAAAACTACGAATAAAGCACACTCCTTCCCTATAATAAGCTAAAATTTTAGGGAGTTTTTGTCTAAATACCTCAGAATATAAAATCTACGCTCTCTTGGGAATCAATCAATTAAAATATGGATTTGGGTCTGTTCCAGAGTAGGTCACTGGTTAGATAAAATATAAAAAGTGAATCCCTCAGATTTGGGGTTGGTCTTAATTTAGAATATATCATTGATCAGGTGGTCAAAAAAACACCAAAAGATCAATACTGCCAAAAGTAAAAGTGTATTTTGGTAAGTGAAAGTACAAAGTAACTTCACATTCATAAGGCCAACCAAAGTATTAAGTGCATTGAAATCTAAGAAAGCAAGCTAATCCAAAATCTGAAACGGATTGAGCAATTTATCGTCTTCTCCCAATTTTTTGTTTTTATCTTGTGTAGGCCACTAGGAAAAAGAGACAGCAATGGCAAGAAGAAAAGACCTCGAAGCTAGGTAATCTGCAGTTGCTCTACAGTAATATAAAGGATCAGTTTTCAGTTATATCATCTGTAATACCTAACCATGTATCTTAGAAATTAAAATTAATTTGGGATTAATATGTACTTTGCAGATGCTAAGTAAACATTCTATGAATAACAACAACAACAAAAAAGACAATAGTAGTAGTTTGCTTGATACTAAGTACTCTATAAACATTATCTCATTTATTCCTCAGGACCCTACAAGGTGGACATTATTATGCTTATTTTACAGATGAGCCTTAGAAATGTTAAGTAATGTTCCCCATTTCACAAAGCCAGTAACTTAGCAAGAATTCAAAACAAGAATCCATACTCATCATGCTATGCCTATTTGTATTACACCACATTATAACCTTAAAGAGAAAACTGTCATGCAGAGTTCTATTAACTGTCACTTACTATTAACAAATTAAAGGGTGAACAGATGATAGATACCACAATATTTTACACAGAGAAATACTATGTTAATAAATGATTTATTTCAATTAGAAAACTATTTTAATGCATCAAAATATGAAGTTCTGTATTCAAAAGATTAATTATCACTAGGCTACTTACACCTTGAAACATTTTTTATAAATGATCTCTGTGCCAGAGAAATTTGTAGCTGTTTTGTGCTCTGCTATGTCTTGTTAGATAAAGCTTATTATCTGTATTGTCCAAATCTTATATCTACTATTTTATTTATTTATTTATTTATTTTTTGAGACAGAGCCTCAAGCTATCGCCCTGGGTAGAGTGCCGTGGCATCACAGCTCACAGCAACCTCCAACTCCTGGGCTCAAGCAATTCTCCTGCCTCCACCACCCAAGTACCTGGAACTACAGGTGCCCGCCACAACGCCCGGCTATGTTTTGGTTGCAGCCGTCACTGTTGCTTGGTGGGCCAGGCTGGATTCGAACCCACCAGCTCAGGTGTATGTGGTTGACGCCTTAGCCACTTGAGCCACAGGCACTGAGCCAGATATCCACTATTTTTTAAATCAAAACTGAGAGTGATATTATGGAAAGCAGTAAGATTTCTCAAAGAACTAAAAACAGAACTACCATTTGATCCAGCAATCTACTACCAGGTATCTACCTAAGAGTAAAGAAATCATTTTATCTGTTAGGTATGAATTTACCTGTCCCCTCCTCCCCTCTCTGACCTGCTTGATTTCCAATAAATGTAATTTCCATATGTGCACATAACTTTTGATGTGAAATAAAAAAAAAAAAAAAGTTTCTGTCTCCCGGACACAGAAAAAAGGTTTCCTGTCTCCTAGAATACTACATTTATTCTGGAATTTTTTCTGTAGCAATCCTAACTTTTGCAGTGTTGCCTTAAAATTAAAATGAATTTTAAAAAACAAAATCACTGTATCAAAATGATACTTGCACTCCTGTTCACTATTGCACCATTCACAAGAGTAAAGATATAGGATTAACCTAAGGGTCCTTTAACCACTGATTGAATTAAGATACATATACCATGGAACACTACTTAGCCTTAAAAAAGAATGAAATAATGTCCCTTGCGGCAATTTGGATGGAAGTGAAGGCCATTATTCTAAGTGAAGTAACTCAGGAATGTTCTCCCTTGCAAGTGGGAACTAAGCAATGGGTACACATGGCCATACAGAATGGAATAACAGACACTGGAAACTCCAGAATGTGGGAGAGTAGGAGGGGCATGAGGGATGGAAAATTACGTATTGGGTACAACAAACACTATTCAGGAGGGTACACTCAAACACCAGACTTCACCACTACACTGCATATCCATGTAACAAAACTGTACACATCACCTAAATCTATTTTTTTAAAACAGCCCGAGAGAGCTATTAAAATAATCAAATCATCACAGAGAATCTGTTTTCTTGTGTTTCTATTAGTTTTTGCTATATATTTTTGAAACTATATTGTCAAGTGCACACAGACAACATTACTATGTTTTGCTGACAAATTAGCATTTCGCTATTACATAATGATCACTTTCTTCTCCAGTAATGACTTTGGTTTACAGTATATTTTTCTAATCTTGATATGT
Organism: Perodicticus potto; assembly: GCA_963574655.1. Lineage (NCBI taxonomy): Eukaryota > Metazoa > Chordata > Mammalia > Primates > Lorisidae > Perodicticus > Perodicticus potto. The sequence continues at coordinate 19,978 of CAUYRH010048052.1, read as the reverse complement.
GTGCAGCTATATCAGCATTCTTTTATTTGCTATGCCTTTTTTCTTACATTACTTTCATGATTTTATTTTCAAGTTTTATGTTTTCTTAACTTTAGACAGATCTTGTGTAAAAATACATAGTGGGATTATGTTTTTACAGTCTGACAACTCTGACCCTTCAGTTGGCCCTCCTAATCCATTTTCCTGCATGTCTTTCACAATCCTTTCTTGTCTTTACTGTAATGAATTAAAATATCTTCTCATCCCATTGTTTTACTTTACTACCTCGGAAATATCATATTTTTTATTTTAACTCTAACTTCCATTTTGACTGCATCTTTGACTCCCAGGCTATTTTAGAAGTTTTTCTTAATTTCCAAGTTATAGTCTCTAGTTTTTTTGTCTCGTTTTGGGGAGATCACAGAATGTGCATACTAGCAAACCTTTCGAGTTTTGCCAAGGCAGCTGGGTTCCCTGGGAGAAAAGAAGGGTGCACAGGAACCTGGGTGCCACCGCGACAGAGACAGACCAGAAACTGGTCAGAAACTGACCATGGGGGGCCACCCTTTTGCTCCAAGAATGTCTGCAGATGATAATAACTGAGCACAAAGCATGCCTGCTAACTGGAATGACTCCCCCCAGGCAAATGAAGTGGGGTTGTCTCTCTCACTTATATAAGTATGTATATAATATACTCTATTATGCCTCTTGGCCTGCAAAGTCTAATATTTACCATGTGGCCACTTGATGAAAAAGTTTGCTGACTTCTGCATTAGAGATTGTTAGGTTCAAATGACTAATTTAACCAATGCAGCAACTAAGATGTTCAATGTCTTTTGCCCAAAGTAATGATTGCATGGTGTCAGAAATGCACCTGAGTTAAGACTTAGATTAGATCTCCTAACTCCAGCTCTAAAAAAGAATGTTTTTTAAGAGACAGGATCTAACTCTGTCACTGAGGCTGGCGTGCAGTGGCATGATCATAGCTCAATGCAGCCTTGAACTCCTGCCCTCAAGTGATTGTCCCATCTCAGCCTCCAGAGTAGCTGGAACTATAGGCACATGCCACTATATTTGGCTGTTTTTTTTTTTTCTCCCCTTTAGAGATAGGATTTCACTGTATTGCCAAGGCTGGTCTGCAATGCCTGGTGTCAAGCACTCCTCCTGCCTCTGCCTCTCGACGTGCTGGAATTATAGATGTGAGCAACCATGCCCAGCCTAAAACTTTTGAAAAAAATGTATCCAACATGTGATCACAGCTAAGACAGCTCACATCATACAAGGTCCATTATACTCTTGCCTAAAAAAGACTGTGCTAAAAGAATTGAGATGATCTGTAAAATAATCATAAAGGGAGAATTCACCCAGCAGTATGCCTCCACCACCTAGACAAAGGACTCCTTGCCTATGAACCTGGAAATCTGGCACATGCCACAAGTTTCGGCTTCCCATGGAGGTGGAGCTATCTGGCAAACACTCAAGGTCTTATGATCATTCAATTATCTGATTCTCACTCCCACCTCTGGGCTCATTCTGATTCCATGACTGATCTAATTTTAGGAAGAGCCGGAGTGTAGTTTAAGAGAAAAAAACCATTCAAAGTTAAAAAGGCCTACGAAAAACATTCAAAATTAGAGAAAGCTATCTTCTGCCATGTACTACCAGTAGACTTCAGATTAGTCACTTAAAGAATTTGGGCCTCAATTTTCCAAACTAAAAATCATAGTAATAGCATATTAGCCATGCAAGGTCGTTCTAAATATTTACAAGGTAACTAAAAATGAGCACCAAAAATCTGTTAGAACTGATACATGATTTTAGTAAAGGAGGATACAAAATCAACTTACAAAAATCAACTTACAAATATCAGCAGCATATTTATACACTAACAATGAACTATTCAAAAAAAGAAATTAAGAAAATAATCTCATATACAACAGCACTGAAAAGAATAAAATACTTAGAAATAAGTTTAGCCAAGGAGGTAAAAGGTTTATACACTGAAAACTATAAAAAACTGGCGAAAGAAGTTCAAGAAAATATAAAGATATCCATGCTCATGGATTAGAAAAATTATTATTAAAATGTCCATAACTATCCAAAGCAATCTACTGATTTCACCAAAAACAGAAAATCCTAAAATTTGTATGGAACCACTAAAGGCCTGAATAGCCAAAGCAATCATGAGAAAGAATAACAAGGCTGGAGGCACTACATTTCCTGATTTCAAACTATATTCTAAAGCCATAGTAATCAATACAGTAGGGTACTAGCATAAGAACACAGATCAACAGAACAGAATAGAGAGCCCAGAAATAAAACCATGCACGTAAGGTCAACTAATCTTTGCATAAGTACCAAGAATACATAATGGGAAAAGGATACTCTCCCAAATAAATGGCGCTGGAGGCTGGGTACAGTATCACACACATTTTTCTAGACTTTGGGAAGCTGAGGCAGTAGGATTGCTTGAGGCCAGGAGTTCAAGACCAGCCTGATCAAGAACCAGATTTCATCTCTACTAAAAAAAATTTAACAATTAGCCAGGAATGGTGGCACATGCCTGTATCCCAGCTACTCAGATGGCCAAGGCAGAGCCCCAGAGTTTAAGAGTACAGTGAACTATGATGTGGCTACTGTACTCTATCCTAGGAAACAGAGCAAGACCTTGTCTCAAAAAATGAATGCATAGCATTGGGAAAACTGGATATTCACTTGCAAAAGAATGAAATGTTGTATATACCACACACAAAAATTAACTTGAAATAAACTAAAAAACTTAAATGTAAGACACAAAATCATAAACGTTTAAAAGAAAATATAGGGAAAAAGCTCCTTGACACTCGTCTTGGCAATGATCTGTTGGACATGATATCAAAAACACTGGAAACAAAAGCAAAAATAAGTAAGTGGGCCTACATCAGATTCAATAGCTTCTGCACAGCAAATTAACAATCAATAAAATGACAAATAACCTATGTAATGGGATAAAAAAAAATCAAGTAAATAAATAGCAAAAGATAACAGATTTAAACAAAATTATATTTGTTATTACATTAAAGATAAACCAAATGCTCAAATAAAAGACAAAGATTGAGGAAAAAATCCAACTACATACTATTTAGCAGAAATACATATAAAATAGAAGCATATAAGTTAAAGGTAAAAGATAGAATGAGATACATTAAGCAAATACTAAAAAGAAAAATGATGAAGGTATGTTTACCATACAAAAAAGACTTAAAAGTATTTTAAAGAAAAGTATACTTAATAATGATAAAATCCAGTAGAACTCATATCTCTTACAAGATTAGTTGCTTGAGACCTTTACTATGAGGGGATGAGACACGGAACAAGATGGGCAGCCAAGGAACGTCAAGTTCTTTGGGGTAGAGTAAGTGTTGCTGAAAGTCAAGATAAGAAAGTCTATGTCTTTCTCAGGTTAGAAATAGGAAGAAATCCATGAACAGAGTAGACCTGAAATTTTAATGAATGGGAAGATATACAAAGAAGAGTTTAATAGAGCTTCCGATGGCAGAGTACTTTAACTTCAATTCTATTTTTCTATGAGGAACTCATTTGCTAAAATAGGTTGGTAATGGTCATTTGAAAACTCATACATTAAGCTCCCTTTATTATTAAAGGCAGGTCTCCATAGTACTTTTCTTTTAATATAGAAGAAAACATTAAATATCTTTTATTTTGCTACTGGCATTTCCTTATATTTCTTATAACTTCTACTTCCCTGTAATTCGAATACTCTCACATATTTAATCAGATTCTTTAATCCAAATTGGATGCTAAATTACTCTTTTACAATTTTTCCACAGAAAAACATAAAATCTGTCTTTAATCCAGTTAAGACAAAAAATACTTTCAGATACCTTATGGTTTATTACTTTTACCACATCAATTATAATAAATGTCCAAAGGAAAAAAGTTGAAACAAATAGGCCTCTGAAGTTGTTATCTCTACAAGATTCCATGGATGAATCATATATATTGTGCAAAGGATATAGTATCTCTTCTAGATGCAGCAGCCAAAAGGTATTTCCAAAATACTACTAAGATGACTGCCCAGTTTTGCAGGGAGTTGAGAGAGGAGGGGAGTAACTCTGACTTAGGAAAAGCTAATACACAAAAAATCTAGAAATTGCTAAAGAAAACAATTAAGATATGATTATTCACATTAAAAAAATCATTTCATTGACTTTGTTATACAAAAATCACTCCAAAATTACATACAAACACATAGTTCAGGAGACCATCTGTTAAATAAAGCAGTGAACAAATGTATCACCAATGGAAAGATTCTTTCTCAGTTTATTAAAATATTGCTAGAGTAAAACTGAAAAGATCAAGTAAAAATATTAATTTATGGGGTGAACATTCTGAATCTCAAACATATTAATGGAAAACTGTAGGAAGTGAGAACTTTTGGAAAATTATTTCTATATATACACAAATGTAAGAATATTTACCTTCCTCTCCATTATCCAATCCTAAAATTATCTAATTATATCCAATTGCAAATCCATGAAATTCTTGACTTACTCTAGGTACTGTGCATTCAAAGATGGACAGGATCACAGAAAATACTTATTTACTCCCTTGTTTAACTTTAAATGTTCATAACAAAATGATGAACCCTGATCTCCAGGCTAGTATTAATATCTAAATGGTCTGATACACTTAGTGTTTCTATGACAGAAGTCTCTAGACAGCAAAGTCACTCAGATTCGAGGTGGTGCTTCAGTTTAGTATGTATACATGTGCACACACATAAATAAGGCAGAGGTGGGACCAGAGTCTGTCTTGTCTAGCTGCTGATGACTCAGTGACAAACATGTTACTCAGACAAGTCATTTTAGTTGTTAGGTCCCCAAATACAGAAAGTGATTTAGTTAAGTTCTAGCAAAAGAGAATTGAATATTTTTCAGCTAATAAATCAATGCCTCAGAAGGATTAATCTCTGCTGGGAAAAAAAACCTCTCAAAATAATAATGGTAAAATATACTTGAATATTCATTCTATAATCTTTTTTTTGCACTAATGTGTAGAAGGCTTCTCACTGAATTGAGCTCTGAATTACCCTCAAAAATATTTCAGAAAAAAACATTAACAAAGAGTGTAGACAGAGGATTAGAAAAAAGATTTATACAGGAGAACTTCTAGTCCAGACAAGATGGCACACATTCACACGTGCTACTCTTCTCTGCTAAGTATGACTATCAGCCCTGAAAATAACATTAAAGGCAGAAAGGTGGAAAGTGCTTAGGAGCTGCAAGACTGGAGGAACACTAATAAAGGGAGGGGAGTCTTTATTAGTCTGCTGTTGGGAGTCTCCACCCAACAGCAGAAGGTAAACCAAGCCCAGCACCTCAAACCCATAATCCAGCCACAGAAAGCTACACAGGGATATTCATTCATCCCTTCCCTGTATTGGAAGAGTCCTTCCAAAATGAGTTGGCAATTTCTATATATGGCAAAACTATCCTTCAGGAAAGAAGCAGAAATAAAAACATAAACAAGGAAAAACCAAAGAATCCGCCAATAAGAGACCTACCTTAAAGACTGACTAAAGCAAGTCCTTTAAAAAAATAAACAATGAAAAAAGGAAACTTGGACATCAAAAAACAAAAAAAAGGAACTGAAAGAGCAGATGTATGGATGAATGTAATAGAATATGTCCTCATGAGTTTTCTAAAAGATAGCTCATTAAAAGTTGTAACACCATGTGATACTCAAGATGGTATTTAAAAAAATGAGAAAGTAAAATAGCCTAAATGGAAGTAAGGTTTCCATACTTCAACTTAAGTGGTAAAACACTGATACCACTTATAAAACTAAACGTGTAATTACCATATTACCCAGCAATTGCACACTTAGGCATTTATCCCAGAGGACCACATGTTCACACAAAAACTTGCACATGTTATGTTCACAGTAGCTTTAATCATAATAGCCAAAAAACTGGGAAGAACCCAGATGTCCCTCAATCTTAATGAGTGAATGATTAAACTCTGATATAGCCATACCATAATATACTACTCAGCAATGAAAAAGAATGAACTATTGATACATGCAAAAAATTTGGATGAATCTCAGAGAAATTAATTATGCTAAATAAAAAAAAGCCAATTGCCAAATGTTACATAGTACTGTATATGATTCCGCTTATATAAAATTCCTGAAATGGCTTGGTGCCTAGCTCAGCAGCTAGGGTGCCAGCCACATACACCGGAGCTGGCAGATTCAAATCCAGCTGGGGCCTGCCAAACAACAATGACAACTACAACCAAAAAATAAAAATAGCCAGGCATTGTGGTGGGCGCCTGTAGTCCCAGCTACTTGGGAGGCTGAGGCAAGATAATCCCTGAAGTCCAAGAGTTTGAGGTTGTTGCGAGCTTTGACGCCACAGCACTCTACCAAGGGCAACAAAATGAGACTCTGTCTCAAAAAAAAAAAAAAAATTTCTGAAATGACAAAAATACAGAGGTGTTAACAGCTTCCAGAATTGGGGAAGGAAAGGGAAGTCTATCAGGGGGCAACAAAAGGGATCCTTGTGATAACAAAACTGGTATATATCTTCACTGTGGCGGTAAACAAATGAAACTATACATAGAATAAAATTTCATATAGCCAAAAATGCACACATATACAAAAATGAATATACGTAGAAGTGGGAAAATCTGAGTGAGATCAGTACATTGCATTAATGTCAGTTTCCTGGTTGTGATAGTTCCTTATAGTTTTACAAGATGTTACCACTGGGGAAAGCAGTAAAAGATACAAAGAAAGAGAAAGCCCATGTTATTTTTTTATAACTGCATATGCATCTATAATTATCTCAAAAATAATTTAGTTAAAAAATAAAAATAGTCGACAAGCTTTGGGACAGAGCTTATAAACTGTCAGAATAGTACAGTTTATCCATAGTACCTATGAAGCTATACAAATATTCTCGGAAAAAATAAAAACATTTTTTGATCCTTATTTATAGGAATTTTTTAAAAACCCAATTAATAAAACATGGCTTAAGGTGGAAAAATTAAAGAATGTTAATTATTTCAATAATGATATATCACTAAGGTGTGGTTTAAAACATTTATAGATTATAGATTTCTCCTACTAAAGGTGGATAATTAATTGTGACTTGTGGCTCGGTCTCAAGGAGAATTTCATGCTGTGAGCTAATAAAGGTCGCCACAAACATACTATTAGTAAAGTTTACCACCTCCTCTGTAGCATAGGAAGATTATAGCAAAACTATTAATATATAAATCTCAACCTGAGTTATTACATTTTTTTTAATGGTAAAAGTTCTGTTTTTGTCTGTATGTTCTGGGGTTACAAAAGCTGAATGCACTTAAAATTTATTAAAAAGCAAAATTTTCCAACATAAAAATAATTGCAAAATAAAATTCTGAGCTAGCCCATTAGGAGTGGAAACCTTAGAGATTGGTGCCTTATTTAATAGATGAGAATAAAGACATCATAAAAGGATGATTGGCATTATCAGACCCCTAGTCACTCCAACCAACTAATGTTTCAAAATTACTTAATCCAAAAGTCCCAATGAAGAACAACACATTTGCTGCCCTAGAGGTTTACAAGAACACATTTTAGAGTTGTAACAACATATTTTAAATAAGCACTACATTTTAATAATTAACATAATAAAAACGTTTAGCCAAAACAATATTTCACTTTGAGTGTTGATGAATATTAGGTTTGCTGAGTTTAGTACTACTACTGTGAATAAAGAATTCCGGTTAATAGTCTGTGTGCTTTTATCTTTTCTTTCACTGTCTTTCAAACTTCCTGAGCATGGTGTATATAAAAATTGATATTTACTCCTTTTCTCAGGTTCTAGTAGAGGATAAGGACAAAACTTGAGGGAGTGGGGGGAAAAACAGCTATGGCAACTAATTAATATTATTGACCATGGGGAATTAGTGGAGTAAGGATTGGAATTTATTATTGCACTCAGGCTCTATGGTGGATGTCATGCTAAGCACTTTAATTTTTTTCAATCCTTACAACTCTCCCATGATTAGATACTATAAATACAACTCTTTCTTTCCAGACAAGAAAACCAAGGTCACTGAGTTAATAGCAGTAAGAAGAGCACTATTTTTGAGTATCATTTGAATCCAAACCCATATTCTTTATATAATCTCAAACAGGGAGTTGCAGAATACAAGGAAGAGGTCACTTCGTTGATACAGATAAAGGAAAGTTCTATGGAAGAAGGAAGAGTGAGTAAAATTATAACTCTGGCAGAATTCCATACTGCAAAGAGGTACTGTGAGTACACGGAGGTTAGAAACCCAGGAGAACAGGCACTGCAAGTAAAACAGAGAGAAAGTCTTAAATAAAATTGTAGCAATAAGGACAAAGAAGTAACTCAAAGTGTACAGGCACATGTCTGCCCCAGAAAGAAAGAATAGCTTGAGAGTAATAATCAACAATCCTGTGAATAAACTGTTAGGTCTATGGGGTCTGATGTTACAAAAGTAACATATTAATGTGGAATTCATTTAACCTACTCATAAGTTAACTTTTCATAAATCAGATTACATATTAGACATAAAATTATTATTAAGGTTTTTTTTAAAAGGTAAATAATTTAAGGTGAAAGAGAAAAGCATGATTTCTTAAAATCTGAAATTATTAGACAATACTGAAAATGGTATCCCAAAGCAAGGTTTCTTATAAATTTATGGATTAAATACCACTTACAAAAACATTCACAACATAAACCTTACTGGATGAATATACTAAAGTTGAGGAGAAATATTAAAATAAAAAGCAAAAGGTAATGAAAATGTCATTCCTGAAACACTAGAATCATTTTAAATAAAAGTCATTTTAATTATTTAAGTAAATTTAAAAGTGGTGGGGAATTATCATTCCCCCTTCTGGGTTTCTATAACCTATGAAGACATATTCTTTTGCCAATAATGTTCAGATTTTAGAGGAGTATATACTGTTTTCCACAACTGTTTCTTGTCTATTTTGTCAAGATCAAAGTAAAATGAACAAAATTCAAATGAATAGACCCTAGGGAGTGGATTTTCAAAGTCAGGATTTAGATTTCATGGTAGGATGTACAGAACAAAGTTGGGTTTTTTTTTAAACTGTACTAAAAGAGAGTGATTTTACCTCTAAGTTTTTAGTCGCACATATCCACTGTTTTTTCTCAAAGTAAAAATTCTGTTCTTTTGTCCTCGGTTTAATAAACAACCCAGTATCACAGAGCATCCTAGTATCACAGAGAATATGCATTTCCCTAGGTTTCATACATTAGTAGCATTTTGACATTATTTTGTCTTATCTTAGCTTAAAATAATCTATCTAATTAAAAAACCAAACTACGTATATTCTTTTTCCTTTGACTATCTCCTAGGTTATGACTGAGGCATTCAAAAAGAAAAATACAAAATGAAAACCTCCTTATATGTACAGTATTTTTAGATTTATATCTTAAATGAGATTATGCAAAATTTATTTAATCTTTGCTCTGTGCACTATTATGTTCTTTGTTCTCATCCATGTAGGGGATGAGCTGATTATTTATGTCTTAACAATAGGAGTTCATGTACCACAGTCAGGATCTTTTTTTTCTTAATCTGAGAGGCAGACACTAACAAGCTTCAGCTGGAAATGCTGGATGTAAAAACAGTGTGAACCTGTTCCTGGGCTAATAAACTGTTCTTTCTGCCAACAAAAGGAAATCAATTTACAACTGTAATTAATTTTTAACATGCTCATTATTTTTATACTTTCATAGGTTGGGGTATACATATCAGTTGATCTATGAAATACCCTACCCTGCTTGTTCTAGAGAGTTTAACAACGTGAAACATATTAAATTATTTAAATAAACAAAATTAACATGTGAAATGTGTCTATGAGTTTCATACAACCCAACAAGTACCACATATGATCTGACTGCAGGAGATGTGATGGTTCATGGCCTATATCAAGAGAGTTCAACTGATATTTGTATACACACAAAGCAGAGGTGTGTCTTCAGAGCCAGAACATGGAAGACAGAGGCAAATACTGTCAAAGCAGTTCAACTTTAAGTCACCACCATGAATTTTTGTCCTTCCCTCCAAAAGGAGGGTGGATTATCAGTCTCCAAATATGCTCGAACAAAAAGTGGCATTATGTTTATACATAGATAAACTAACGATAGCACCTCTAATCTCTGCAAGTTTTTACATGCAAACCTTTAGTAACCAGGAAGACTGTAACTTCATCTTAGGAGAATGAGAAGTCATGTAATGAGTAAATCTCACGTTCATGGAGTTGTGGGAGTGACTAAAAAAATGAAAAAACAAGGCTCATGTCCTCAAAGAATTCAAGGTAGTAGAAGACAAATATATAAGATGATAATAACACAATATAAGTGCTATGTTAGTGATATGTATAAATATGATTATCTGATTACAGGGAAGGAAATGAGCTAATAGGAAAAAAGGAAAGTGCAGATTCACTGAGAAAAGGTATTTGGGGGATAGACCATGAAGCAATAAAAGAGAGCTCAGTGGTGGTATGGGTCAATACATGTGACAATACAAAACACAAAAAATCAGTTTGCTTTCAAAAAGGAAATAGCTTATTAAAAATAGTTTATGTGATATATAAAGAAAGTGGCAAAAATTGGGGATAGAATGTGAAGGGCCTTATAAGAAATGCTATGGAATGTAGACTTGGTTCTGTAAATAATCTAATTAAAAAGTGTAACCAGAAAAGAAAAAACAATTTTTCTTTTTTTTAAGATTTATGCTGATAGCTGTATGGAAGATGAAACCAAAAAGTGCATGGTAACAGGGAGACCAGATGGGAAGTTGGTGAAGTAGTCTGAGAAATAATGAAGCTATGGATTTAAGGCAATGGCAGTGGGGGTGAAAAGAAAGGAATGTTTTAAGAGACATTTGTATTTAGAAAGAAAAATAGATTGGATTCGTTAACCAGCTGAGTGGAAGGGAGAAAAAGAGAAGATTCAGAGATAAGTTCTTCATTTAGCTAAGCTAAAAACTAGAAACCGTATATTATCTAATTTTGGGTTTTTTAGCACCTAACAATGTTAGATTATTATAGCATGAACTGAGAAAACGATGAATTAAGAAATGACTAGTTTTGAAATCTAGGTAAGGCACAAAACTAAGGGAAAGGTTTAGAAAATGACCTAGTTTGGAGTATACCAGAGTGTTACATTTACAGAACATATGCAATTCTGGTTCAGCAATGTGGGTAGAGAAGTAGAGAATAAGGCAGTGATTTTTAAACTGGTACACCACAGCACACTGGTGTTCTGTAAGAGGATCTTAGGTGTGACTTCAAAAAAGACCATTAATTAAATTATTTTCAAAGACGTTCAAAGCACAGTATTTCTTTATACTCATTTTTTTTTTAATCACCATAATTTAAGTGTGCCACAGAAGTTTAACTATAGGTTCAAGTGTGCTGTGAGATAAAAAAAAAAAAAAAAAAAGGTTGAAAAACACTGGAATAAGGGCTAGAATGGGATAGAAGACAGAATTCAAAAGCTATCAACATACACACAGAATTTGAAGCCAGGGGAACACATAAGACAGTTCTGCATAACCCTAAGTCCCTTTCTTATTCTGAACTGTAGGCATGTGACCACTTTCTACACTAGGAATTCAACTCTCTAATATTCAGAGTGCCTGAAGGTAAAGGAGCAATCAGGTTCTAAAGGTGGTTGGGCTTAAAAACTCTAATTTTTCACTTAAGGGAGAGGACAGGATGATTCTTCAGCAGCAAATACTGCGGTACTACCACTACATATGTCTATGGAGGGGCAGGTAAGACCAGTCTTCTCCAAAGAACTCCAATTTGTTTGGTGCTGATAAGGAATCAAGACAATTTCTTTTCTTTCTTTCTTTCTTCTTTTTTTTTTTTTTTGAACAGAGCCTCAAACTGTCGCTCTGGGTAGAGTGCTGTGGCATCACAGCTCACAGCAACCTCCAATTCCTGGACTCAAGCGATTCTCCTGCCTCTGCCTCCCAAGTAGCTGGGACTACAGGCGCCTGCCACAATGCCCGGTCACTGTTTGGTTGCAGCCATCATTGTTGTTTGGTGGGCCCAGGCTGGATTCAAACCTGCCAGCTCAGGTATATGTGGCTAGCACCTTAGCCGCTCGAGCCACGACAATTTCTCAATAAAAACCCTGTTAAACATTAGCATTTCTTTTTTTTTCATTTTTTATAGAAGTATTTCAAAATGTAGTACACATTTCCAATTCATTTATCTCCTAACCTGTTCTTATGAAAATTCTTTCTCATTAAAACAATCTAGTCATAAAGCTCTAATGTATGGATTTGCCTATATAGTATGTATCTGGAGTGTCTTATGGAGTCTCTTAAATATGCCTTTCCAAGTTCATATCCACAAAAACATTTTTATGGTTTCAAAAAATGTGCCAAGTAAATATAATTTATTGGTGTTAATATGCTTTACTAAAAAATATGAATAAAGGATAGACAGTTGGTATATTTACTGGAAGCAATACTAGATTTTGAGAAAGGTAGTTATAGGATACTGCCTGCAAAAGTATTGATTGATGTCTTAGTAAAAAAGTAGACAGCATAATTTATACAATTTTTTAAATCCCTTAGGAAGTATTTTACATGTCACCCTTAAGTACTTGTTCTATTTTTCCCAACTTGAGTAAAAATGCCAACACCAGATTTAGGGAAGGCAAGAAAAGAGTTAAGAGAAAACACTGTTCTTATGAATGAGAACAATAAAACAATCATTTACTCCTAGGCAGTAGAATAAAATATGCTGTTCTTTTTATAATTCTTGAATGATTATTATTAGTATTCCTTATAACAATGGTGCAGCTAGTGAAAATCACACATCAACTTTATTCTTTTCAAACATGAAGCATCCCAGAACAGTTTTGTAAAATATCTTCTGAAATAGGCACCTACTGCAGAGTGTTCTGATGGCAGAACAGTAATCTATCCACACCAGGGGTAGCAGTAGATTTGAGAATCTTATTTACTGCACCAGTGGAGACTGAGCATCATGGTAGTTGATGGTCTTAGCTGCTAAAAAGAGGCAGCCTCTATCAAATACCATCCCTGCTGATCTATTCATCAGCAAAGGAGGCATTTAAGTAAGACTTCTTTAACCAACTTTGGAATGGAATACCTAACAATCTCAGTTGTGGTTAAACAAAAACAAACAAAAAAAGTAAGAAATTATTAGATTATTAGAACATGTTAGCATTCAAGCTATTTTCTGCAATTTACATAATTTAACTTATAACATCAAGTATTTCAGTTGTATGTTACAGAAACACTGAAATGCTGGTAAAAGATAGAGAACAGAGAAATTGCAAAGGAATAGCTCTTCACATTTCTAATAGTCTAGTTAGTATCTGCAGAACTGTTTTAAAGGAAAAGTGTCACTTTTAGTCCCAAGTTTAACATCTATCAAGACAATGCCCAGACTCAAATCACTTTACATAAATATCTTATAGTTAATTTTAGAATATTACACTTTATGTTTACAAGGTTCAAATTCTAACCTAATCAATACATGCTCTACATAGTATTTCATCAACTATGATTTCTAGTGCTATGTGGCTAGCATTTAATGTAATTTTTGTAAAAATATGAATAGAATCATAATATGCAAATTAATTTTTTAAGGTAAAGTTTTATAATCATAAAGTCTATATAAAATCAATATATGTGGTTAAAATCCTTTTGGTTAAAAATCTATAAAAGCAGTTTGAAATGCTATATATTATAGAGTGATATAATGAATATAATTATAAATGAGTATATATTATAAAGTATTTGAAATATAGCCATATAACTTTTTGCAGGTATTATTACTGAAAGCAGTACTAGATTTTGAGAAAGGTAGTTATAAAATACTGCCTGCAAAAGTAAAGTATTCAAAGCATTCTATAATAGATATACTCTTATTTGACAATGTATTAGTTTCTTTGCATTACTATTATTATTGCTTAATACTTCGACTTCTGCAGCAATCGTCCGACTTTTCAGAATGTATTTATCTTCGTTCGTTTTTTACAAGGTTTTTGTTTCTAGTCCTTTTCTTAAACGTTGTTCTTGTTAAATTTTAAGCCTTTTTAATTTTGTGAAGGCAACAAGTGGAAACCTAATAAACACATGTATATGTAAAAATAAAAAAAATTTTTTTAAAAAGTAAAGTATTGAGGTATTGTTTTACAAAAAAAAGTAGAGAGCATAATTTATACGATTTTTAAAATCCCTTAGGCAGTATTTACATGTCTCCATGATAGCTTACTGCAACCTCAAGACTCCCAGGCTCCAGCAATCTTCCTGCCTCAGCCTCCCGAGTAGCTGGGACTACAGGCATGCACCAAAACATCTAGCTAAGATTTTTGTATTTTGTACGGGCAAGTTCTTACTATGTTGCCAGGCTGGTCATGAACTCCTGTCCTCAAGAGACTCTCATGCCTTGGCCTCCCAGAGTGCTAGGATTATAGGGGTGAGCCCCTACACACAGCCTACTTTTTAGAAAAGCCACTCAGACAGTTCCTAACAGGCCATACACAATACAGGGCTTACTTTTCCATAATTTTAGTTACAAGTCTCAACTGAGATTGTCTGATACCAACATCATAACTAAATTTTATTTGGGTATTAACATAATTTATTTATAAGTATCAAACAATCACTGCTCCAAACATTTAAGCTTAAGGTATGTAAGAAGGAAAGAAGGAAACAATGAACAAGTGGATATGCTATCACTTGATAGAAGACACTTAAATATCTAAGTTATCAAATATCAAGGACTACTGGCTATACACAATAGCTCATGTCTATAATCTTAGCCTTTGGGAAGCCAAGGCAGGAGGAATGCTTGAGGTCAGGAGCTCAAGATCAGCCCAAGGAATAGTAAGACCCACTCTACAAATAAAAAAATCAGCTGGGCATGGTGGCTTAGACCTGTAGTCCTAGCTACTTGAGAGGCTGGACAGGAGAATTGCTTGAGGCCAGGAGTTCAAGGTTGTAGTAAGCTACAACAATGCCACTGCACTTTAGCTGGGGCAATAGAGTCAGACCTTGTCAAAAATCGATCACGTACTGAAGTAAAAAAAATCTCATTTTTATTTATTTACTTTAAGTATTAGTTCCTTCAGCATGTATATGTCCTCCCAGTAAATACACATACACCTAAAGTAGAATTTGGTAGCTGCAGCAGTCAGTATAAATGAAGGTCTATGGAAGCCACAGACACAATTTCTTCACTGTGGCACTCTCTTTATCCACCATAGTGTTCTAAACAGAGCAGGCACCCAGTAAATGCTTGTTAAATAAAATCTTAAGCAGAAAAAGAAAATTTTAATTCCAACTATGGAAAAAAGAAAAATACTGACTTTGAATTTAAATCTTGAATAAGAATAAAATATAAAAATCCTGGCCAGGCACAGTAGGCTCACACCTGCGATCCTAACACTTTCAAAGACTGAGATGGGAGGATTGCTGAGGCCAGCAATTGGAGACCAGCCTGGGTGACATAGCAGGACCTTGTCTTTACAAAAATAATAAAAACAAAAATCAGCCAGGCATAGTTCTCAGCTACTTCAGAGGATTCCTTGAGCCTGGAAGGTCAAGGCTGCAGTGAGATACATTAACACCACTGCACTCCAGCATGGATGACAGAGCAAGATCCTGGTTCAATATAAAGAAAAAAAAAAAATTCCCTCCTTTACGTAACAAAACTAAGAACTATACATACTCACTACACATCTATCTGTAGTTGAAGGAAAATGCCAAAAATCTGATTTTGGTTGAGTAAAACGTTAGCTACGCTATCAAAAACCATATAGCAAAAACATCTTCCTACAGCTATGGTGAATTATAGATGAGTTACTTGCTTCATAGATAAAATAACTAAAATATCATTCTGCTTTGTATTTGATGATAAATTAATTGGAAAAAATAGTTTAAATATATCCTATATAGCTCATAAACCAATACCTAAGTGAGTAGAAAACTTAAAAGTTATGTGAATGGTACAATAAATGCAACCTCTGTGCAATCAAGTTTAACTTGATTCATGACCAAAAGTGATGTTAACAAATAAGCCCAAATATATCCCAGTATTATATGGCATCATGACGTGAGTTCATAAGCTTTGAAAGTAGAAATGGAACTGTAAATTTAAAAAGTATATATGTTGCTACATTAAACCAACAAAATGCTTTTTATTCATGCTCTTATAAAAATAAATTTATAATTCTTATTAAATCATGTATAATTTGATATTACTCATAAATTAGGTATTAGTTACCAAAAAATTCCAGTTGTTAATATGATACATGGAACTATTTTTTAAAGGAACTGTGTTCCTTTTCTTATCTTTCAGTTGTTTCTTGATATTAATTCAGAATATACTGTTTTTATAATACAGTAATAAAACAACTGCATATCATTTTAAAACTTATTTAAATGGTAGAATTCTAATTCTATTTTCAAAAATCAATTTTCAAAATACTAATGCATTAAATAAGATCAATGATATCAATGTAATCATATATGTAATCAAATGTCCCTACTTTTTAAAATGTGTTTTTCCTTTTACAAGTTGCTTTAGAAACCTGTATGTAGTACCAGTATGTCAGAAATAAACTCTTAAGCAATTTCACTCTCGAAGGGGAGGAAAGCAGTATGGCTTAACATTTTAAAATAAGTGATATATCTGACAGTCTTAAAGAACTGTATCCCCACTGCCTTCACCTAAATACAAGACCACAGAGGGATCTGGCAAGATTAAGAGATGACACAGAACTATCAAAAAAATGAAAAAAAATTAGGAAAATTCCATAAAAATTATCCCTTAGCCTCAAGAAAAATAAAACAAAAAGGCATATACTAGCTTTACTATACTTCTAGAAAAAGATAATTCAGTCGTATTTTTTTAAAAGATGGGCTTCAAGACTATATCTAATCAAATTAAAAATTTGAAAATAACACCTATAAGCTTACCCATTTAATGTAAATGGGGAGCTTATCCACTCTGTCTATGACAAGAGGAGAAAGGAAAAAAAAAAAAAACCCACCAGAATTAATGCTTTGTCACCAGAAAGTTCAGGAATATACAGAAGGGTTACATTTGTCTTATTTGAATAAAAAATTTATAAATGACCCATGAATGTAACTACAATATTGTAAGAAAGGTTAAAAACTGGATAAGGCTGAAATAATCCTAAAAATCTAAGACAAATTTTAAAACCATATTTAACTTTAATGAATTTTGGCATTAACATAATTTAAAATGTTAAATGTACTACTATTCTTTTTACTTATTCATGAGACTGTAGAATTAACAAGAATTTATATAAAATTCAATAAAGAATGAAGAAATTCAGAAGAATGCCAACTACAATATATTACTGATAATGCTATTGTAAGTTTATTATTCTCAGAAATTTTAATAAGCTCTATAAAGATTCTTTAAGTTACTATTTTTATAACTTCATTATAAAATATATATATATATATATATAATTTTTTAGAGATAGTCTCACTTTGTCGCCCTCAGTGAGTACTATGGCATCACAGCTCATAGCAATCTTCAGCTCTTGGGCTTAGGCGATTCTCTTGCCGCAGCCTCCCAAGTAGCTGGGACTACAGGCACTCACCACAACGCCCGGCTGTTTTTTCGTTGTTGTTGTTGCACTTTGGCTGGGCCAGGTTCAAACCTGCCACCCTCAGTACAGGGAACTGGCGCCCTACTCACTGAGCCACAGGCACTACCCTATAAAATATATTTAAATAAAATGCAATGAAAATAAATTTTGCTTCAAGCATTCTGAATGTATAAATCACGTATGATCAATTTATTATGTGAAAAAAATTAAACTATATAAATGGAAAATCCACCTATAATACACTACTATAAAATAAATTTTTAGAACAGTTGTATGTAGATTGAATAAATAGATCATCCCATATAGACACATTACAACCAATAAAAAGCAATTTACTTCCAGGTAGAAAATATTCACGTAATATAATTCATTACTAATTTCACTTAAATTTTCATGAAAGTGTATATACAGACATCTCTATACTATTAAATATTTCAGGCAATTTTATTTTTATTCAAATGAATCAAAGTGTAAATCAAAGAATATCAGGAAGTAAAAAGATGTATTTCCTGGGCACCTTAAAGCTAGAATGTAACATTACTGCCATCTACTGTTCAAATCAAATAATCACTTTCAATACAAATGAGGTCATATTTTTTTCATTTAAAAAATGATGCGTAGGTTAAATACAAATTTGGCATTCCTACAGGTAAGAGCATAGTTTTGATAGATTAATAAAAGAAGAAGAAAAACAGAAAAGGTCACTGGGAGTCAATAGGAAGAAAAAACAGGTAAGATTCCTGCCACCATTTTGTTCTTCAACACAATATACATGTTATTTGATGTTTCCTGGATACTTTATTGACTAAGCAAAAGTAAAAGTTAATTCCTTAGGGCTAGGTCCATCTATCCCTATGTACTCTCCATTCTTCATATCTCAAATAGGAATGACTAAGATCAACTTTCTAAATGATGTTATTAAATGAACATGAGCAAATTCATTTACAGCAACGTTTCAAAAACATTTATCATTTTGATGACTAAATATTAATTAGAAAAGATAAAGAATTAAAATATGAATTACTACAACTGCCAAGATTAAAAAAAATTAACTTCATTAACAGATATACTTTAGGCCAACCTGTTCCTTAAATATGTTACTGGCACTGCTGAAATATAAAGACTGGTGACGTTGTTCATTTTAGTCAAAGCCTCAGAGCAGCTAGTAAATCTCTAAATCAGAAACCTCCCATTGTTTTTAATTGTTTATTTTTTTCCCAGAGGATAAAACTGCTGAAAAGTTTATTTCTAAAAAACTAGTATGCTCTGCCAGTGTAAGGTACCAACAGCATGGGATGGTATGTGGTGGTGGGAGTTATTTCTATGACCACTAGTACTATCAGCAGCACCTACTACTACAATCACAACTTTAATGCCTACTACCACTACGACAATACAACTTTATCCTCTTCTAACCAAACCAGAGCAACAATGCACAAATGTGTCTGGCTTTTTCCTAACTCTATCTCCTTGGTCACATCATCCTCTTTTCCTGAATCTCATCTAATCTCTAAATGCTATCCTTTGGAAATACCAAGTCAGGTGATTTTTAAGCTACTATTTTTCCTTATTTCCATTTTCTCATTTTTGTACAATAAACATGCGCTGGTAAATAAAAAAAGAAAAAACATCCCTGTAACATGGATGAAACTGAATTAATTTTTTTTAATTATCAGCATTATACATCTACCTATGTATAGAGCTAGCTACATACCTACAATGCTATTTGTGTAGCCTAATAACTGAGTGGACTACCTTTCTTCAAAATGTACATAATAAATGCAGATACAATTTTGTATAAATGCTAACATTTATAAAAATTATCTAAATTCCAGTTTGAGAACATTGAGACTATTATCTATTTTTGTTATTCTTTTTTTAAATGAAGAAGTAGAAGTTACCACCACACATTAGAATACAAAGTCAGACATCCATTCTGGGATCAGATTTATTTAGTCAGTGAATTAACTAAACTGTAAATTTTATTATTTATATATTTCTCTACCTACAAATACATACATAGAAGAAAATGCTCATTGCAATATTTGACATGACTTTGCTTTTCTTTTTCTTTTTTTTTTTTTTTTTGAGACAGAGCCTCAAGCTGTCACCCTTGAGAGAGTGCTGGGACATCACAGTTCACAGCAACCTCCAATTCCTGGGCTCAAGCAAGTCTCTTGCCTCCACCTCCCAAGTAGCTGGGACTACAGGCGCCCGCCACAACGCCCGGCCATTTTTGGTTGCAATCGTCATTGTTGTTTGGCGGGCCCAGGCTGGATTCGAACCTGCCATCTCAGG